>OY723386.1:19395351-19626748 GCA_963210295.1 Ophion ellenae
CTCTCTCTCTCTCTCTCTCTCTCTCTCTCTCTCTCTCTCTCTCTCTCTCTCTCTCTCTCTCTCTCTCTCTCTCTCTCTCTCTCTCTCTCTCTCTCTCTCTCTCTCTCTCTCTCTCTCTCTCTCTCTCTCTTATATTTTCTTTACTTATTCTATCATTTATTTTAAAGAATTTGTTCAATTTGATCGGGGAGTCTCGGAGGACAAGGGGGAAAGAAAACGCTTTGGTAAATACAATGTTATTTACTTTGACCGAAATTATGTATGCTGATGTAAAATTACAGAAGAGCATCTTAATTCATACTAAATACTCTGGAAGTGGCTATATTTTCAATTCTGTTTAGATGGAGGTGATGAGATCCTTGGTGGGTTCACCGACCGACGGAAAAGGTGTTATCCGCAATGTGATCGCTGGCCTGATATCAAAGGCGGTGCAGGAAAAATACTCGGCCACGGGGGAAACCAGGCGCGAACGGTATAACGAAAAATCCTTCAGTGCGACAATAACGTACAAAACGTATGAATGGTAAATATTTTTCAAATTTTTACTAATATAATTTTTAGAACTGGGTGCAATGAAATAATTTTTTTTATTTCAGATATTTTTTAGATACGATCGGGAAAAAAAAACTACTGCGGTGGAAATATTTTCGACAACCAGCCGATGTTTATCTGATTGCCGGTGACCGGGAACACGCCGCAACTCTTCCCCAATATTGGCAGCCGGTACTAGTCACCAATACTATGCCAACGCTTGCCAAGCGGAGGACCGGTGTTATCATTTCGGAATTGGGGCCAGTATTGTTTACACGATCTGACCCAATATTAGCATTCAGTATCCGGCCAGTACTGGCGTCAGTACTGAGCCAAGTTTCCAGTCTATACATGGGCATATACCAGCAAAGTACTGATTTACTGTTTGTCTCAAGACTGGCTACAATATCTAGCCCAGAACTGGGCACTTATTCTGAGCCAATACCCGTAAACAGTGTCGGGCCGATTCACGCCGCCATAACTCGGACCGGTGTTACAAATCAACGTTGTCTCAATACTGATTCGGACTTGGGCAAGGCTTGGCCCTTGGTGCCTGCCAGTATTGGCAGCTCTGGCACCAGTACAGTGCCAAGACTAAGCTAAGTCCCTAGTCTATACACGGGCATGTACCGGCACAGTACTGATTTAGGGTTTGTCCCAAGACTGGCAATGATATCTGGCCCAAAACGGGGCACTTATTCTGAGCCAATACCCGTAAACAGTGTCGGGCCGATTCACGCCGCCATAACTCGGACCGGTGTTACAAATCAACGTTGTCTCAATACTGATTCGGACTTGGGCAAGGCTTGGCCCTTGGTGCCTGCCAGTATTGGCAGTTCTGGCACCTGTACAGTGCCAATACCAAGCCAGTTTGCAATACGTACATGGGTAAGGCCGATTTCGCGGGGGGGAGGGGGGGGGGGGTACACCAGACGAAGATCCGCACAAAGCGGAGGGCGTGATAAGCCATAGCGATAGCTGAGCCCGTCAGCTATAGATATAGCAGGCGCGCGATGAAAAAAAAAATTCATAAATCGATATCTCGAAAACTATGGCGTGTCGCCAAATATCCTTTTAGGGGATATCTTATAACATTAAAAGGACGGCGTATGCCAAATTCCAAGTCGAAATTTGGTTCCCGCTTTTCGGAAGTTTATCCAAAAAATCAACGACGAAACGCGTTAAAAAATAAAACGCCGAAACGACTGTGGAAGGTTCAAAAAGAAATCTTAAGCCCTTTCCGCGGTCGTTTCGGCGTTTTTTTTCAACAGTAAACATTATGGATAAGCGTGTATCATAAATGTTTCTTTATCCTTAATGAGCGTCGTGATTGAGTTGGCAGCATGACGGATTAACGATGCTTGCGGTCCGGGTTCGATCGCCGGTGAATCGATTTTTTATCAATTTTTTTTCTTCATTTTATATTTACAAAACTACAAAATATTTATAAAACAAAAAAAAATACTTGCTACCGGGGACCGAACCCGCGACGTCTACACTCAGAGCCCGCACGCTGATATCTCAACCGCGAGGCTCTTGGACCGCAAACCTGCCCAACGTATACACACTTATCCAATCTATGAGGTAGTTCTGTAGTTTCGGTCAAATCTTAGGAACTGGCTGAAATCCAAGTATGGTGTAGATATGACCTTCGTTGACTAATGCCCAAAAATTCAATTCGATTCACCGTTTTGTTCATGAGATAACTGCAATTGAATATGGGTATTTTTGTACGCGATCCCTATACCTAACACGTAAACCGATAGCAGTTTACTCGCATTTCTCGATATAGGTTCTGAGCGGATCTTTGGATTTCAAAATAAAAACACACGTGTACGCAGTACTATTGTGGGATTGATCTAAAGTATTCTATTCGCGGAGGGCCGTATTTTGTGGGAGCATAAGGAGGGCCTTCTGAATCGTCGGTAAATTACAATTGCGTTTAATAAAAACATAAGTTATAATGGATTATTACACACAACGATGAACCAGAAAAAAAAATTTCGCGCAAATTTAGTAGATTGAGACATTTTTTCATTTATTTGAAACGTCACGACTACGAAAATTCTTCTGCTAGTGACATTTTCCAAGTTTTCACATTAATATTTTCTTTAAACGTTCGGTGACCCTCTGTTTTTATTATCGTTACGGAATCCTTAGACTTTTTTACACTTGTGAGCAGTTGATATCAGGCATCTAGAGTTATTTAGTGTATAAATTATTAGATAGAAATGTGGCCAGAGTGACATGTCCATAAAGCGCCGTATAAATGAGACGATTTTTAGGGCCGTGATGTTTCGTTAAAGGTTCGGTAACTTGGCTCGAAATTTCACCAGTATACTGGGATGTATTTTTACTTCATTGTAGACGAAAATCAGTTAAGTGTAAAATATTTGGGTTCGTGAAAGGAATACCTCTAAAAAATGACAAACTTTGACCGTTTAGTTTCGGTGATATCGACTTATGAAAAGTGGTAATTTTATTCCACATCGAACTCGGAATGTATTCGTGTATTCCACAACCATCTGTAACAGAATGGCAACAGTGTACGCTGCAGCTAGCTGATCGGCGCGTGGTCTGGGAACTCGAAGCGTGTTTTTTTCCCCGAGTTCTAGTAATTCTAAGACGGATGTGAAATAAATTCATTCTGCAAACAAATTTAATTCGTTCAATTTATGCATGTATTTATGCATGTATTTGTCTTTGTTACAGCAAATACAATTTAAACTGTCGTCAAGATGTAGTAAATCCACGATCCGACGTCCTTCGACAGCGAATTTTTGTTGCTAATCGTTGAGGTTATGGTTATTCTCATCGCGTTTAGCTGCATTTGCTTGACACATGGCTGCCACAATTTTCAGTCTTTTAGCAAGCGCCTTTTTTCTTGTAAACTTTCCTTTGTATCGCATTTGGGTTGACATTTTCACGCTTTTTAAATTTATATAAAATATTTGTTGAAAGACGAATCGTAGGAAGCTCAACGCTATGACTGCAGGGAAATCGCGCTGTTGTCACGATTACAGCGCCGCTCTCGATACGAGTATGAGACCTGTCTATGCATGAGGTGTGAATGTGTGGGACATATAGAGGGTACAAGCACTGTCAAAGATTTACAACCAACAGCATCGTATAGGCATTGGATGTTACTACACGCTAAGACCGAACATTTTGGCTCATACGTGTACCTACAGAACTACCTTAAAGAAATTCGCTGCAGGACCAATTGCATATTGTTTCTATGACCGCAAAGTATTTTTGAAGCCAAAAGAAAACGATTTTTCCAAATTCTTAGACTGGTCGTATCCCTTCAAGAAAAGAAATTGATTTTTTGATTTGTATATCCCCCGTTGAAGAGTTTCAAAGAATCTCGTATGCGTTAGCGAAAATCGACAGAAAATTATGAAGCAACTCGTTCACTTCTTTGATGCTCGCTATTTCGGTGTTCGCTATTTTGGACCATCGCTCGATTGTCTATCTAAGATCTACACATTCGAAGTTTGTATCCTCGATATATAGCTTTTTGCTATAGATTGTATTACCAATATTATATACTCACTTCTTTCTATTTCAGAGATATGAATGTTCTAGATTGTTTGAATCAGTATTTGTATGACTCAAACTGCAGACAATCTGAATACACGTTCTCGAATAAATGAGCTCTCGAATAGATAATCCTTTGGTGTAATAGTTAAACTTTTAAAAAGTAAAAAAAGAACGCCAAGTATCAAAATGCCCCCGAAAAGATTATTGCTTGTTTGACCATATACAAAATTCTGATTTATCTTGAAATATTTTTTAATTTTATTTAACGAATTCTTTTATTATATTTTTTCAATTGAAATGTACAAAAACAGTGAAATAACTTTTTATAAAATAGCCAAGCAAGTTTACTAAAAACGTAAACAAAATTGTTAAACCTTACAACTAATATTTTCCCAAATATTGAATTTTTATTTTAAAAATCACATTACTATTATAACAAAAAATTGGTATTACCATTATATAAAAATACAACGTATTTACCACATAAATACACTGGAAATGCTGTGCGTTGTATATAAAAATACAACGTATTTACCACATAAATACACTTGGCGTGCATGGTTAAGGGATTACCCCCACTTGCGATTTTGAAAAAATCGATTTTTTTGTTGCTTTTTTTGAAGTATAAGTATCTGAGAATATGTCCTAAGAATTTCAAGTCGATCCGAACAAAATTCACTGAGATATGAGCGTTGAAAGAGAAGAATCCGCGTTGAAAGAGCATTGAAAGAGAAACTTTAAACGCGTTTTTCTCAAAATGGCATTTCTGAAGTCGGTGACCAAGATTACTCGAACACTAATGAACCGATCTTCTTGAAATTTTGCAGGCTTATTTCATACACAAAAATGTAGTCTTTAATCGTTCGCTTTTTTTTTTCGAAGATAATGGCCGTTTTATAGCCAAAAAACGGCCGTTTTTTTCGTTAAAATCGAACCATTAACTTTGACTGTCCGCCATTTTGTGAAAAATGAATGTTTTTTAAAATCCTTCGATTAAAGACTAGTTTATACTGATATTTGACTAAATCCATCCGCATTTTTTTTTCAGATGATCCACTTCGCCGCAATGTTGGTCACCGCAAACCGTGTATATAAGAACATTATTTCATTAACGGCCATTTGCCACTAAACTATGTAATATTTTTAAATAAAAAAATTACTGAAGTTTTGTAGTTTTCTTTAAAAAAATTCATCAAAAAGGCCTTTTTTGCGCTACAAGTGGGGGTAACGCCTTAAGAGAAAAAGCTCGGGAAGATAGACAATATATATATTGTGACCAACGTTTCGAGGGGAAAAGGGAGAAGGATACTCGGATATCCACGAGGCCACAAAATCCCGTCCTCGTCCTTCCCGACGATTTATTTTTATAGGGGGCCAGCCGAAAATCGGCTCGCCGGGATGGAGGGAGGGAGGACGGGAATACCCGTCTTGGCCGCAGCCCTGGGAAAAATGGTAGAGGGGGGGGGGGGGGGGGGGTGCGATACGCAACTCACTATCACGGAAATAAATTGACAACGTTCGACTCGAGCAACAAAATTTCGTCTTGCGATTCTCTATTTATCTGTTCAAACAAAATATATACGATGAACAAAATATTCCCGAAACGGGACGACGCGACAATTTAACTAGGACGGATACACTCACACGCACACGCGACCGGGACCTGCACTCACTCACACTCTACCGCGAGCTCGTCTCGGCCTCTCCTCTCGCTCCCCTATAAGCCTTTTTCTTAACGCAAAACCGGGCCCCCGCTACTCGGTTACCCGGCCGAGCTTGGTAGTTAGTTAACGCGACAAAACTTTCCCAGCCGCCACACACTCCCGTGATTCCCAAATCGACGACCGTCCTCCGCGATAGAACCGGGACTATCCAATATGGAACGGAGACACCCGCTATACCGGATCAAGCTGTCGGGACTCCGCACAGGTTCGAGCTCGCGTCCCGCTGAATGGCGGGTGGCTAACTCTCCGCTAAGCGGCTCCCAATTTTCGTAAATGATTTTATCTCCGAACCCACTCAGGTCCGACCGCGGATTCGAAGGATCGTCGACGGGAATCACACTCGTGATACACACTCTCACACCAATACACGACAACGACAATTTTCGGGAACTTGCCCGACGCGAAAAATAAAACTTCCTGCGCGCGACCACGGCGCGACTCCCTCGGCGGAACGCGCTAGCGCGACCCTCCCTCCGGAATTCTAAAAAATAACGCGAAAAGACCGCGGCCGCGACGGCACCGAGATCGAGGATCGATTTTACGGTCGACAGCTACCGAGTTGGAACGAAAAAGCGCGGCCTGGTTCACCCGGAATAATTCGCTGGACCGCGTGTTTCTACTCGTCCACGTCCGTCTGGCTCGACACCTCGCAGGAAGCTGCCCTCTCCGGCACGCGAACTAACGTGCCGGCTTTCTCTCTCTCTCTCTTATGGCCTCTGCACACTGCGCGCGATGAGCGACGAGCGATGCGCGACGAGCGATGCGCGATCAGCGACGCGTTCGTGAAAATTTATTTTCCTGAGTACTTATACAATGCGACCTTATCCAGGCAGAACACTGTCCAACGAAAGAAGGATATTTAATTACCGGTTGAGTCGAGCTCGAAGAGTTGTCGAAAACGCATTTGGTATAATGGTAGCACGATGGGGAATATTTGGTGGACCAATAAACACTTCATTACAAACTACCGAAAAAATTATTAAAGCTTGCATTGTCTTGCATTATTTTTCGATGGATAAACCGCGATACTGCCGGGCAAATTTTGCTGACTCTGTACAGCCAAATGGAGCAATAAGTCTCGGTGAATGGCGAGAAGAAGCGAGGCCTTCTGAGTTCCGACCACTAAGAGAAGTCGGCAGCAACACTCATGCTCGAGACGCAGCTATTGTTTGTGACAACTTTACTAAATATTTCCTTGGTACTGGAGCTGTTCCATGGCAGTGGGATTATATAACTCATCAATGAAAAGATTAGAATTGTGTAAAAATTTGCAACTTGGAATTTTTTATAATTCAATAAATACGTAGAAAAATACTTTTTATTTGGTGTAACGTTCTTAATTTAAAAATAATTAATTATAAGCGTTATATAATTGTAAAATATGTATTGTAATAAAAAAACCGTTTTCTTCCATTTGCTCTGCTTCTACTTTCATAAGTTCGAGCAAGATGCTATTTGTGATCTTCATAAAATACTTTCGCTGCAACTTTTCCAACCGGCACTGCAGATAATTGCAGAATGCCTGTTCTTCGCTCGGTTTTTCTGATAATTGTGACATAATGGTCTCAAAGTGTTTTTCCTCGTGCATTCGTTTCATTTGAGAGTCATTTAACCCTCCTGATGAACTCCGCCGGTGTTTCTTTGGTATATCCCACGACGGTGATAGAGCCGGGCTAATGGAAGGGGACGGCATATTCGGGACGCTGAATGGCGACGTTATCTCGGGCGTACATATTGGCGACGGCGATTTTTTTCCTTAAGAGTGATCCTAAGGTAATTTTAATGTGAAATATATGCATGTAATCTCAATCGTGAAAAATTCATTTTGAGTAAAAGGTATAACTATTTGCTTTTGATATATTCGTGAGACATAATAAAATGTTATTTAATAAGACAATCATAATAAAATAGAAATTATTCACTAAGAAATGGTTGAATTATTACGAATTAGTTTTTTATAAATAATAAAACGACGTCGCAGTGTACGTACTTGGCAATACTGTCCTTCCTGAAGGCTGGGAAAATGAGGATGTTGAAGCCGTCAGATTGTACTGTTAAATTATAGATTAATTGTTTTAAAAAGTTGTAAAAGCGTTGTGTATTATAATTCCTAATTTACATTATAAGAAGATAGCAGTGTACATACTTAGCGTTCCTGCACTTTCCGAAGACCGCGACAACGGTGGTGGGGAAACCGTCAGCAGCGGGGTTTCCTTACCCGCATGCGAATTGTCCTTTGAGAATCCCCTCAAGTTGCTGATCGTTCTGAATCGTATAAAAGTAAGATATTTCAATTATTCCGACAAAGAGTCATCGAACCATAAAATTATGTTCATGCTGAATATTCAAATACGAATTGAGAAACATACTTTCGAAACTGTATGCTTGGCAGAAGAAATTCCAGGTGATGATAGAATTTCCATTGTACCCGCTGTTTACCTGCTTCGCTTCCACTGGGAACATAGATATTCTGCTCCTGGTGCTTTCTCCTGAACGTATCGCGTAGATTCTTCCATTTTTTTTGCACAACTTTCGGGTCCATATCTGCATTTTAATGATAATAATTATTTTGTTACATGTGAATGTATTGAAATTTTTAATTCTATAAAAACATCTAGTTCAAACATGTTCTTCAACCAAAAATGCACTCACCCAGAATTTCGGAGATTTCTTTCCACGCTTGTTTCGTGACATCGAGTCCTCGCAATCGGACATCGATGCGCTGATCCCAGAGACACGGTCTTTCGCGTACCTCCGCAATCAAAATTTCTTCACATGTGTCGAAAGTTTCGTCACAATCCTCGAAAATGGAACAACGATTAATTGATATAAAACTTTTTTCTACACATACAGTTGTAATTCAATAAATGTCCACATGACAAAAATTATTTTTCATATAATTTGGCGTCGAGACGCTGCCGCGTCTCTTAATTGTTGATAAACAAACTCACTTCCAAAACTTCGAGACCCTCAAAGTTAGTATATTCCTCCATGATTGCTAAATACTTTTTAAATTTTTATATCTCCTTTTTCACAAACCCAAACAAACACATTCAACAAACGCACTGTCAACAAGTGTCCAGGCGCGCTCGAAAACTCATCTTTTCAATGTACTTTTTCATTCCCCATGTGTTGAATAGAGATAGAACGATTTTACTGGCTGAAAAATGTCGTCTGCTGGGGCGTTGTTGCTTGCCGCGAGCGACGAAAGTTGAAACTTGGTCAACTCCGTGAGCGACGTGGCGAGGACGCTCGCGACGGATGTGACGTTCGGAAAAGCAGAGCTCTCATTGGGTATCGCTCATCGCTCATCGCGCGCAGTATGCAGAGGCCATTACGCGGGTCGAGTGGCTCGCGCTATAGAGGGCGGGGGCACGTACCTCAGTGTTACGCCGCGGGACCAGCGCGCGCGATTTAAACGTGGGCGACGACAACGAGCCGGTCTGTGCGAGGTCCATCAGTTACGTGACTTTAGCGGGGGAACAACGGCAAGGCCGGGAGCGCGGGACCAAGTTTGCTGTCTCGCCCGTCTCGATAGATTCGGGCGTGCTCGCAGCCCAGCGATGTTTCGGTCTTCCAGGCGCTCGGCGTTCCTCTCTGCCCCGACTTGACGTAGCCGCCGCTTTCGCTTCCGATGGCGCCACCGTCACCTGACTCTGGACTCCTCTCTCTCTCTCGTACTCGCAGGCGACCGGGACAAATGAAAAGAGAAAGCAAGCGGGGAGGGCTTGAAATCGGGATTACGGTACTCAGAGGGCCCTATGGGAACTCGTCGTGGTCGCGGTATCGGCCCCGAGCCGGAGGTACATTCCGACCCCTTACTCTGGGTGGACGTATAAAATATTCACGTCACAACACCCCCTCCCTAAACATCGGCCGCCCCGGCCGATACCTCAACCGCGCCATCCCGCCAACACGGCAACTCTGCCACGCGACAACGGCGCTTATCGCTGGATTCCGTAACATCGTCTATGGTTATCATAATAGGATAAAATAACATTCAAAACCGTAGGGTACATCCGGTATTATACCTTATTCATCAACTAGTAATTCCCGCCGAGGAACGTAGCCCCGAACGCGGCAATCTCAAGCACCCGCCCACGACACACCACAGGAAACACCAATGCCATACTACACGCTTCCGGGAATATGTTACCCCGCGAAAGCCCAAGGATAATTTAAATTACGGAAAACCAATACACTATTTAAACAAACTAAACGGAATGAAGCTAATAAACGAATAAAATAGAGGAAAGTCCCTAAAGTTCGATAAAATAAAGTCGATAAATAAATTAAATAAAATAACGTGTCAGAAAATAAATAAATAATTAAATAGCTAAACTAATTATCATTGTCAAGACGGGAGGGACACTTCTAAATTGTAGGGCGGTAAACTGAGCAAAATTGTAAAATAAACAGAATGCAATATAGTATAGTGTACGGTAAAAATTGGAAAAGAAACAAAATTGAAAAATAGTAAGATTGTAAAACTGGGGAATCGTAAAATGTGTAAAATTATAAAACTGTAAAATTGACTTGATAACAACAAAAAAAGGAAAAATAAATAAATCAAATAAAATCAAATAAAACGAAATTAATCGTAGCCAAAGTAGACGATAAAATAAATAGATTGTTAAAATAATTAAAATAAATAAGTCATTGATCTATAAATTAAATAAATAATTAATATCAATAGTCAACAATTAAAATTAATATAATTAAACAGGTAAATAACCTCTAGTCCTAAGCCATTAAGGGAAAGGGTCAAGCATAGGGCCTAGCCGCAAGTGGGAACATTACCAATAAATAAAAAAAACAAACGATAAATAAACCAATTATCATATTTACCCGGGAAGGAGGAAGAGAGAGAAATGAGAAGAAAATCCTTTGTTACAAATAGCAAAGCAAAAATCAACCTCACGTATCATTCTTAGCATCGCTAGCCCGTTCAGAATTAAACACCCGGTATGTGGCGGGATCACGGGAACTTCTCTCGATTTTATTCTCTATCGCTCAACCTCCTTTATATTTTTCTTCCTCGGAGCTCGCTGTTCCATTACGGGACCTAGCGAAGACGATGCAAGTAATGTAAACAATGATTTCATAGCGAGAGCGCGGTCCGAATCGGACCACCAACCTCCCTAGCTCGTTAATAATCCGAGAAAAACTCGGTCTCTCCCGTTTACCTTATCCCACCGTTTTTCTACTCTATGAGACAAGGACGACAATAATCACGATACTGGACGAAATAGAAGGACGGTTACACGAATAAGACAAATGAAAAAAAAAAGAATCGCAAGACGACGACACTTGAGGCGGTTATAACGAAATTTGAACACAATTTAAATAACGAAATTGCCCCACGTTGGTCGACAAATTTGTGACCAACCTTCCGAGGGGAAAAGGGAGAAGGATACTCGGATATCCACGAGGCCACAAAATCCCGTCCTCGTCCTTGCCGACGATTTATTTTTATAGGGCGCCAGCCGAAAATCGGCTCGCCGGGATGGAGGGAGGGAGGACGGGAATACCCGGCTTGGCCGCAGCCCTGGGGAAAATGTTATGGGGGGGGGGGGGGGGGGTACGGTACGCAACCGACTATCACGGAAATAAATTGACAACGTTCGACTCGAACAACAAAATTTCGTCTTGCGATTCTCTATTTCTCTGCTCAAACAAAATATGTACGACGAACAAAATATTCCCGAAACGGGACGACGCGACAATTTGACTAGGACGGATACACTCACACGCACACGCGACCGGGACCTGCACTCACTCACACTCTACCGCGAGCTCGTCTCGGCCTATCCTCTCGCTCCCCTATAAGCCTTTTTCTTAACGCAAAACCGGGCCCCCGCTACTCGGTTACCCGGTCGAGCTTGTTAGTTAGTTAACGCGACAAAACTTTCCCGGCCGCCACACACTCCCGTGATTCCCAAATCGACGACCGTTCTCCGCGATAGAACCGGGACTATCCAATATGGGACGGAGACACCCGCTATAACGGGTCAAGCTGTCGGGACTCCGCACGGGTTCGAGCTCGCGTCCCGCTGAATGGCGGGAGGCTAACTCTCCGCTAAGAAGCTCCCAATCTCCGTAACTGATTTTTATTTCCGAACCCACTCAGGTCCGACCGCGGATTCGAAGGATCGTCTACGGGAATCACACTCGCGATACACACTCTCACACAAATACGCGACAACGATCATTTTCGGGAACTTGCCCGACGCGAAAAATAAGACTTATTCCCGCGCGCGACCACGGTCAAGATAGGTCTAAAATTCGGTTGACCTGAAATTAATTCCGGGCTTTGATTTTCTTTTTTTATACTCGGGGGGGGGGGTGGTTGGTAGTGTAAATCTCGATTTTCGGGAAAATCCCGCCGGTGCGTTTACCGCCATCTTGATTTAAAGAGGGATTTTTTGTTTTTCGAATAACTCGCTCAGTTTCAACCTTAGAGTGAAAATGGTCATATCTAAAGTTGTGGGAAATGTAATTCCCCACAAGTTTGGTGATTATAGTTTTTACCCTAGGATCGATATTTATAGAGTTACACTGCAAATAGGGGTAAAAAACGTTTTTTTTTGTTAATTATCTCGGTTATTATGAAGTTTATTGTAAGAATGGTAATGGATAATCACGTAGGCAATTTTATTTCCTTCAACTTTGGTTATTAGCATTTTTACTCGCGGCTCAATATTTTCAGACTTATACTTAATTTAGGGATGAACTGTTTTTTAATGTTTAGTTATTTCGTTTATTATCAAGTTTATCATAAAAATGGTAATAACCAATCGGGTAGGAAATTTTATTTTCTTCAACTTTCGTGAGTACCATTTTTACCCTAGGATCAATATTTTAATCTTTTTTTTCTTCAATTTATTATTGAATTTGCTATAAAAATAGTGATGGACAACCGTACGTAATTCAAATTTCTTCGACTTTGGCTGTGTTCTCTCGTCGTAAATAGCCATTCCAGCAAGTAGAAACCTGTGGATTTTAACACCTGATTAGTTCTTTTAACTTGAAAGTTACGTCAAATTCATACTAATGTTGTTTCCTTCCATAAGATACGTACCTCCAATTTTAATCCCGTGTAGGCCCCCACGTAGGATGTCCTATGCCAATTTTGCTCGTTTTACCGAGGGCTCTGATTAAAGGAAATGAAATTCCCTACCTGACTATTCATGACCATTTTTACGATAAACTCGATAATAAACGAAATAACTGAACACAAATAAAAAGTTCACCCCTAAATTAAGTATAAGTCCGAAAAAATTGATCCTAGGGTAAAAATGGCACTAATCATAGTTAAAGAAAATAAAATTTCCTACCCTTTTACTTCTCACCATTTTTACGATAAACTTGATAATAAACGAAATAACTGAACATAAAAAAAAGTTCACACCTAAATTAAGTATAAGTCCAAAAATATTGATCCGAGGGTAGAAATGCTTACAACCAAAGTTGAAGGAAATAAAATTTCCTATGTGATTATTTATTACCATTTTTACAATAAACTTGATAATAAACAAGATAAGTTTAAAAAAAACGTTTTTTACTCCTTTTAGCAGTCTAACTCTATAAATATCGATCCTAGGGTAAAAATTATAATCACCAAACTTGTGGGGAATTACATTTCCCACAACTTGGAATACCATCATTTTCCCTCTAAGGTTGAAAATAAGCGAGTTATTCGAAAAACAAAAAAAATCCCTCTTTAAATCAAGATGGCGGCAAACGCACCGGGGGGATTTTCCCGAAAATCAAGATTTACACTACCGACCACCCCCCCCCCCCTAAGTATAAAAAAAGAAAATCGAAGCCCGGAATTAAGTCCAGGTGAAATCCTATTTCGACTGGACTATAAATAAGGGGGCATCCATTAATTACGTGCGGTGATTTTGGCGATTTTTCGACCCCCCCCCTCTCCCCCTGGTGAGATATCGTGAGATTTTTCTCGACCCCCACCCCCTCCCATAATCGCACGTGAAATTTTTCAAATTGCATACGTCCACGGAAAATAAATTGTAGTAGAAGTAACTGCGGTTGTGGTACCATTTACTCCACCATGTAAAGTAGTAGGGAGACTCTCCCTAGGTGATAAAAATTATGTGATTACTAAAATTACTAAAATTACGTGATATTTGCCGAAGCCCCCCTCTCCACCGCGTGAGATTGGGTGAGATTTTGCTGGACCCCTCCCCCCCTAAACACCTCACGTAATTAATGGACGCCCCCTAACGCGAAAAGGCCGTGGCCGCGACGGCACCGAGATCGAGGATCGATTTTACGGTCGACAGCTACCGAGTTGGAACGAAAAAGCGCGGCTTGGCTCACCCGGAATAATTCGCTGGACCGCGTGTTTCTACTCGTCCACGTCCGTCCGGCTCAACACCTCGCAGGCAGTGCAGCCAGATCGCGCGTAAAAGTTACCCCCTCTCTAGTTTCTTACGCGCCCATCACACAATCATAATAGCGCGTGTCCGTGAGCGAGCGACGCTCGGACATCTTCGGCAAGAGCCGAGCAGGGTCGAAGTTTCCCGACCGCGCCTTCGGCAGCTACACCAACACATGAACGCTGCGCACCTTCATGTGCGGTCAAGCCGAAACGAATGCTTCGAGGGAAAAAGTGACGTCACCCGACGGCACGCGCTAGGCTTTTACAGGGTGCGCCAGAGAAACTTACTTATTTGAAAGGTCAATAAAAACAAAAGTACTTCAATTATTGTTTAAAATTTTTTTTTATTTGAGAATACAATATCCCAATTTTTTTTCATGCAGTCTTGAAAATGACATCGGATAAATGGCGACCCCCATTGCGCATACACTGATGAAGTCGATTTTTGAAATTCGTATCCACTCTTTGCAGCATATCAATCGGTATGTTGGCAATGGCGTCGCGAATGTTGTTCTTGACGTGTGCTATGGTCCGTGGTCGATCGACATAAACCAGAGATTTCAAATAACTCCATAAAAAGAAATCGCATGGAGTCAAATCTAGAGAGCGTGCCGGCCATTGGAGATCGCCTCTGAGAGAGATGAGGCGGTCGGGGAAATGTTGTCGCAACAAATTCATTGAGTCTCGTGCTGTGTGTGCTGTGGCTCCATCTTGCTGAAACCACACGTTCCTAACGTTCATTTCTTCGAGTCTTCGTTGAACAGTGGTGTCAGAAATTCCCATAGCAGCTGCGTGTTTGCGAGCCGAACGCCGGGGAGAACGCACAACTGACTGCCTCACTCTTTCGACATTTTCCGGAGTTCTGATGGTCCGTTGAAGTCCACTTCTGGGTTTAGCGACACTTCCACACTCCCGAAATGAGTTAACCCACGACAGAATCGAATTACGGCCAGGAACGAGTCTGTGAGAAGGAATTTCAAAGCGAGCGCGGAAGGCACGTTGCGTAGCAACAAGTGAGCGACCGTTAGAAAAGAAGCTCTCGACTGCGAAGGCCCGCTGCTCTCTAGACCAGAGCATGATGGCAACTGACTGGAGGGAGAAACAAACTTGGGAACTTCCCCCTCCAGATGCGCCCCCTCTCGCCCCTCTACCCGCCCAACTCACCGCGCGGGAATTTTTTCAAATAAGTAAGTTTCTCTGGCGCACCCTGTAGATTTCAATGCTTATTTAGCGCTTGATTCTCTGCGTTATTAATGTATACAAAAAAATGTATCGCGCATTCTGATCGCTTATTTTTTTAGTTTATACGTTAATTTAAATAATAATAATAAATCTAAATTAGAACTTATTTATCTTCTAAAAAATTGTTTACGCTTTACTCACACCCGTCCTTACGCCAAATAAATTATTATTCATAAAAGTAAGCGGAAATATATTTATATTCGTGTTATTATATTAATTGTCATACTTTTGTCAAGCGATAAAGCATTATCCCCAAAAACAAGCCAATCATCCATCCGGCCGTGAATCGTAAGTACCAGAAAATGCACATATTCTACAAGCGATGAGATGATCCCGTTGGTAGCGTTCCTGACTTCGGTCCGCAAGGGCCCCGCAAGGGCCCCTAGTGCAAATTTTTCTCCAAATTTTTCATAATTTCTCATATTTTAGTCATATTTAAGATTTTCGGAGGAAAAACGATTTAAAACAGATTCAAGTTCTGGTCTATTTCCCAAAAAACACATTTTTTTTTACTGAAAATCCATGATTTCTCATTTTTTTCCCCGGAAATTTATCGTTTTCCTACGACTTAAGGCTGCGGAGATATTCGGAGAAAAGTAAAAAATTAAAAGAAGTGAGATTTTCGTAAAAAAAACGTATTATTATTATTATTTTCCGGAAATTTCCCTTTTTCCTATTACCTGAGTGAACCTGAGGCTGCGGAGATATTCGGAGACAAGTTATAGATGAAAAAAAATAAGATTTTCGTAAAAAAAAACTTATTACATTTTTTATCCCTCATAATTCTAAGAAATAATGAATTTCCGAAATTTTTGTAAACATTATTTTCCAAGGGATAACACCACTGTAACGGCCTGCCACGACGCGTTTTAGACAAATAATACTTAGGGTAATTATTACCCATATATTGAAGTATATTGCAAAAAAAAATTATGGGAAAATATTACAAAATGGCGAAACTGCAGCAAATTCTTCCGAGGCATGTTGAACTTAAGGTGCTCTGCGGCACGCAGTATAACTTGTGCCAATTTTAATCTGGACTAAATTTTTTTTTTTCAATTAAATCTAGATGAGTGTAGCTAGTGAACCACGTAGGGGATTTTAGAAATATTGATTTTTGAGTAATTGCCGAGTATTTGACTAAAAATGTTCAATTTTTTTTTAAGACAGTTATTTGTTAATAAATATTGTTTGAATTAACTTATCGAAAATCCCGTACGTGGTTCAGTAGCTACACTCATGTAGACTTAATAAAACAAAATTCTTTTTTTTAGATTAAAATTCGCACAGTTATACTGCGTGCCGCAGAGGTTCGACATGCTTCGGAAGAATTGCTACAGTGTCGCCATTTTGTAATATTTTCGAATAAAAATGTATAGCAATATATTTAAATATATGCTCAATAAATACCGCAAGTATTATTCGTTTATCACATTTTCTTCCGCCAAAAAAAATATCAAAAAATACGCTTCCTGTAAAGCCGTTACAGTGGTGTTACCCCTTAAAGTCTTCATTTAATTTCCGAGATTTTCCCGTGATCATAATTAAAATGATGAAATATTCGGAAAAATTCGAAAAAATTTGGAGAAATTCGGAGAAACTCGGATGTTTGCGTTAAAATAATTGTCCGCAAAACTCTGAATTCTTCATATTTGTTCCAATTCATAGGAAATTTCCGAAAAATTTTTCGGAAAAAATCATGTTGGAGATTGCCGAGAGGCCGAGCTTAGATCGGGTGAGAAAAATTAGACCCGGCGGTAGAGAAACGAAGGGTTTATTCCGACTCGAAGGAACAGATACAAGTGAAGTGAATGATGTTGTTTTCTCGTCGGTTCCTATGGAGTCGACAGAGGAAACGAGGTGCGCGCAGATACGAGTTGGCTGTGTGCGGTGCCAACTGGACTCTGCTAATCGTGCGTGTTCAGCGCTGGAGACTTTGGTCCCAGTGGATACTTCGGATCGCTTGGAATCGCGGGTCGCATGAGGTTGTGTACTTTCCACAAATCAGTTTTTCAGAAAAAAAATTGCACTAGGGGCGCGGGTTCGTTCCCCGCGCTGAGTGCTTTTTTTTAAAATTATTATTACTATTAATTCTTATTTGATTAGTTATTTTCATTAGTTATCATTATTATTTTAATTAGTTATCTTTCAGTGTCGAAAAATTTATCGCGCACTCTGACCGCTTATTTTATTAGTGTGTACGTTAATTTAAATGTTAAATTAATAAATCTAAATTACAACTTATTTAGCTTCTAAACAATTGTTTGCGATTTACTCAGACCCGTCCCTATGCCAAATAAATTGTAATTCATAAAAGTAAGCGGAAATATATTTATATTCGTATTATTATATTGATTCTCATAGACTTTCATCAAGCGACGAAAGCATTATCATAATGCTTTATCGCTTGATGAAAGTATATGAGCGGAAATATATTAGGGATCGATAAGGGATGTGGATTGGAGAAAATGGTGGGAAATGTAAAAAGGGGAAATCCCTGTACATGGAAGCTACAAATAGCGAAGCGTTCGCCGTAGCAGATACAATAAAAAAATAATAATAATGATAACTAATAAAAATAACTAATCAAATAAGAATTAGTAGTAATAATAATTTTTAAAAAAGCACAGAGCGCGCTGAACGATGCCGCGCCTCTGCGGACCGAAGCCAGGAACGCTACCAATGGGACCATCTCATCGCTTGTGGAATATGTGCACTTTCTGGTACTTACAATTCGCGGCCGGATACATTATAATAATGCTTTATCGCTTGATGGAAGTATATGAGAATGAATACAATAATACGAATATAAATACATTTCCGCTTACTTTTATGAATTACAATTTATTTGGCATAGGACGGGTGTGAGTAAAGCGCAAACAATTTTTTAGAAGATAAATAAGTTGTAGTTTAGATTTATGATTATATTTAAATTAACGTACAAACTAATAAAATATAAATTTAAAACAACAATGATAACTAATAAAAATAACTAATCAAATAAGAATTAATCGTAATAATAATTTTTGAAAAAGCACTGAGCGCAGGGAACGATCCCGCGCCCCTACTGCAGTTTTTTTCTGAAACACTCCGATTTTTTCTGGAAAATTTTTCCGAATTTTTCTATGAATTGGAACAAATATTTTTACGCAAACATCCGAGTTTCTCCGAATTTTGTCGAATTTTTCCGAATATTTCATCATTTCAATTATGATCACGGTAAAATTTCGGAAATTAAATGAAGACTGTAAGGGATAACACCACTGTAACGGCCTTACAGAAAGCGTATTTTTTGATATTTTTTTTTGGCGAAAGAAAATGTGATAAACAAATAATACTTGCGGTATTTATTGAGCATATATTTAAGTATATTGCTATAAATTTTTATTCGAAAATATTACAAAATGGCGACACTGCAGCAATTCTTCCGAAGCATGTCGAACCTCTGCGGCACGCAGTATAACTGTGCCAATTTTAATCTAAAAAAAAAAAATCCGTTTTATTAAGTCTACATGAGTGTAGCTACTGAACCACGTAGGGGATTTTCGATAAGTTAATTTAAACAATATTTATTAACAAATAACTGTCTTATGGTAGTACTAGCGGATTGACTAGTCAACAGAAAATCTATAAATTAGTGAATCTGAAAGAAGCAATATATAGTGTATTTGGGTATAATAATAAACATAATACAGAAAATAATTATTTGAGAAGTGCATGTGATAACTGTTTGGGTAGTTTGGTAAGTGAAGGAAAATCGCAATCAGATTTGACTTGAGTTGTCATAGGCCGCCATTTCATAATTCTGACAACATCCGTGGCAACGCTGTATTCAGGTGCTTTCGATACATGTCAAGCATGTGTTTGTTTACCATATGTGTTATCGTGTGTTGTAGTGTATGTGTAATGTGCACATTGTAACAAGCGAGATGGCAGATGCTGCTAGCGAACGCAAAAATGAGTCGTTTGAATCGATTATATCTGCCCGAAATGTCCCGTAACCAATATTTTTTATGGAACATACGTGACCGCGACAGTTTTCTTGTTATTCATCGCTTTTCGCATAGCTCTGATCTGACCGGGAACTATTATTATTTCCGTTTGAAAGTTAGATCCGCACGGATTCTCTATATGGTGCGGGTTAAATGAATTGATTTCGTGAATTAATTACTATTGTATTTAGCCGGTAAGGCCTGCAGAGTTTTCGCGGACGTCATTTTTTTATGTCTCTACTACAGCATACAAAAAATCAATTTTTTTCTAATGACGAGGTTGGTGCATGTACTACCTTAAAAAAAAATTGAACATTTTTAGTCACATACTCGGGAATTAATCGAAAATCAATATTTCTAAAATCCCCTACCTGGTTCACTAGCTACACTCATCTAGATTTAATTTGAAAAAAATTATTTTGTCCAGATTAAAATTGGCACAAGTTATACTGCGTGCCGCAGAGCACCTTAAGTTCAACATGCCTCGGAAGAATTTGTTGCAGTGTCGCCATTTTGTAATAGTTTCCCATAACATTTTTTTGCAATATACTTCAATATATGCTTAATAATTACCCCAAGTATTATTTGTCTAAAACGCGTCGTGGCAGGCCGTTACAGTGGTGTTACCCCTTAAGGAAAATAATGTTTGCAAACGGTTCGGAAATTCATTATTTCTCAGAATTATGAGGAATCAAAAAATGTAAAAAGTTTTTTTTTACGAAAATCTCAATTTTTTAATTTAAAAATTTCTCCGAATATCTCCCGGCCGTTCACTCAGGTAATAGGAAAAAGGGAAATTTCCGGAAAAAAAAATAAGTTTTTTTTACGAAAATCTCATTTCTTTTCATCTTTAACTTTTCTCGGAATATCTCCGCAGCCTCAGGTCATAGGAAAAAGAGAAATTTCCGGGAAAAAAATAAGAAATCATGAATTTTCAGTAAAAAAAAATGTGTTTTTGGGAAATTTTTTTCTCCGAAAATCTCAAATATGACTAAAATATGAGAAATCATGAAAAATTTGGAGAAAAATTTGCACTAGGGGCCCCCGCGGACCGAAGCCAGGAACGCTACCAACGGGTCCATCTCATAGCTTGTAGAGTATGTGCACTTTCTGGTACTTACGATTCGTGGCCGGATGGATGATTGGCTTGTTTTTCGGGATAATGCTTTATCGCTTGATGAAAGTATGAGAATTACTATAATAATACGAATATAAATATATTTCCGCTTACTTTTATGAATTATAATTTATTGGGCATAAGGACGGGTGTGAGTAAAGCGTAAATGATTTTTTAGACGATAAATAAGTTGTAATTAAGATTTACAGTAGAACCTCGATTATCCGAACCAATTCGGACCGAGACTAGTTCGGATAATCGAAACATGGGTTTTTTGGAAGGAGATCATAAACAACACCTTTTTACATAAAAACAGTACATACATATATATTAAAATTTGCCATACATATTAACGTTGAAATATATATATATATATATATATATATATATATAAATATACACACACACACACACACACACACACATATATGTCGCATCGCCATGGGAATCGCTTTTTCAACAGCGCTTTCGATTTCTTGACGATGTTTATGGAGAGTCAAGTGGTGGGCATCGAGTGACGAAAAGGCGACAAGGCGTTCGGAGAAGAACCTACCACGGTGGTAGTGCGTGGTGTATGATCCACGAGTGTGTTGTGTTGCATAGAGGCCTAGAAGAAGTGGAGTGGGAGACGTATGCGTTTCGGGTCACGAAGTCATTCCTTCTCGGGTCATTGGGTCGAAAGGACTAATTTTCGAAAAGGCTCTGTGTAACATACCTCACTAGCGCTGCTATCCGGTGATTATACTTTGTACCGAATATTTTATTGTATCGTGACCCCAATAAATCGTGTAAGCCGTGTCACTGCGGCAGTCAGTGAGATAGACATTGTTCTCTAATTCATGAACGGAATTCCTGGCTCTCTCTATACTCTTGATATCTGACATCAGAAGTGGGATATAGAACGTTTAATCCAGAGTTTCGGGCGATAGAGTTCACGTGAAAATTGTGTCGGTGAAAAGTTTGAATACGACTGTGACGAAAGACGGTGAAAAAAGTGTGAGTGAGACTAGCAGCGTGTTATCTGGGAATCGGAAGAGAGATCGTTCTCCAACGTCATCGGAATCCGAGTACAATGCTGATGAGTCTGTGCAAAAGGCAAATAAACGGAGGAAACGTGCTTCAAAACTGAAGAAGGAGAACAAGCGATTGATTACATTGCTTACTCAACGAGATCGAGCTCCTATGGATCTTGTAAAATTTGACCCGAAAAATACCGACGCAACTGGCTGGGCAAAAATGGTCGATGAATGGATTCGACGTTATAAACCGGACGATTGGGAAGTCGTCCAGCATCTGGCTAAAGCCTTCAAGGACGAAGCAGCTCAGTGGTTCACCGGTATGGATCCTTCCGGGAAATACTGGACCGAAATTCGTGCTGAATTCATGAGCGCGTTTGTGAGGAATAAAAACGTCGCTTCAGAACTTCATACTATTTGGACCGACGACGCCGAGTTCACGCTCGAAAATTTTATGAAGAGGGGAAGGAAGATCAAAGCGTGGCTCAAGGAACGGAAATCGGTGGACGAGACCGCTACCCAACTGGCCGGGTTGTCATACTCTTTCCAGAACCGATTTGTGCGGAACATCTTCGTACGCGAATCGCCTCGTAATTTGCAAGAAGCAATGTCGTACCGCGATGGACGAACGACCGATCACCATCGACCGCGTGCATCCTTTGGAGCCCTTGGTCCACATACTAAACCTTCGACGCCGCGAGATGGGAAGTCGCACCGTTCGGAAATCGAGTGCTACAATTGCGGAAAGAAGGGACATCGTAAGGCTGATTGTAAATCATCCTCGAAGTTGCACAGCAGTCAGCCACGGGACAGCAAGGGGTCGTATTCCAGAAAGGTGTTGACTTGTTACAACTGCAAGAAGGAGGGTCATATCTCCCCGAATTGTCCAAAGAAGGACGAGAAAATCGTAAAGCTTTGCAGCTCAACCTCTACTGAAGGTACCTTGAAGCTGGCAGAAGGTAAGGTGTTGACATTTACCTTTGATTCTGGTTTGGATTGCTCTCTTGTGGGAGAGACATTGGAAGAAAGATTGCCCGGTAGGAGACGATGCGTCTCTACGCGGCTGAGAGGTATCGGAAATGGATACGTTGATTGCTGTAAGCTAATCTCTGTGTGGGTCGATCTTGATGGCATAAATGTTGAGATTGACTTTTATGTGGTACCGGATGAAAATTTGTCTACAGATTTACTTTTGGGTAAAGAATTGTTAGCAAAAGTCTCAGTTAAGTTGGACGGAATTACGATCAAATTTTCAAAATTAAATAGATTTGTTGGCTCGTGCAGCTTGGAGATCGACGTCAATGCTGTCGATTGTGACTCAGTCGAAATGAGAAAACCACTGATCAAGTTGTTGAAACTGTATTCTCAACATATGAGTGCGGAGGCTCCTAAGATTCGAGTAACTTCGGGCAGGCTTGAGATAAGATTGAAAGACGTAAACAAACTCGTGCAGAGAGGCCCTTACAAGCTAGGTACTGTAGAGCGAGAAACTGTAAGAGGTTTGGTTGACAAAATGCTCGAGGCCGGAGTCGTTCGGGAAAGTAAAAGTCCGTTCTCCAGTCCAATCATTTTGGTAAAAAAAAAAGATGGTTCAGATAGATTGTGTGTGGACTTTCGACAATTAAATTCTAACACGGTAGCAGATCGTTATCCGTTGCCGTTGCCCAACGGCAACGGATAACGATCTGCTACCGTGTTAGAATCAACACTTGAATCAACATTCAAGATCAATTAGATCGCTTGAGTGGAGCACAATATTTTTCGTCGTTAGACATGGTAGCCGGGTTCCATCAAATACCTGTCGAGGAAAATTCGATAGAGAAACTCGCGTTTATTACACCTGACGGACATTATGAATATTTAACGATACCATTTGGGCTGACGAATGCTCCTTCCGTGTATCAGAGGGCAATCAATAACGCGTTGGGAGACTTGAGATATTCTTACGCGATAGTTTATTTGGATGATGTGCTCATACCTGAAAAAACTGAACAAGAGGCCTTAGATCGACTGAAAGTTGTAATGGAAAGACTCGCCGGTAACGGATTTTCGTTTAACTTAAATAAGTGTAAATTTTTGAAAACACAAATTGATTATCTGGGATGCACTGTATCGAAAGGAGAGCTGAGGTCCAACCTTCGAAAGATCGAAGTCCTGGTGCAATCGCCCATCCCTCGAACGCAGACCCAGGTAAGGCAGTTGTTCGGGTTAGCATCTTATTTTCGTAGATTCGTACCAACATTTTCACAAACAGCAGCTCCTCTGTATAGACTGACGGCAGGGAATGCAAAGACAATAAAATGGACAAACGAACACAATGAAGCTAGGACTAAGCTCGTCGAGTGTTTAACGTCAGAACCGTGTCTCCGTATATTTGACCCTAGCCTACCGATCGAATTACATACTGACGCTAGCGCCCTTGGATACGGCGCTGTGCTCCTTCAACGCATCGAAAAAAATAAACATCCAATCGCATACTACAGCAAACGCACCGTAGACGCTGAAACTCGTTACCACTCATACGAACTCGAGTCCCTTGCAGTCGTAAACGCGATAAAACACTTTCGACAATATTTGGTTGGCCGGAAATTTTTGGTGGTCACGGACTGTAACTCACTAAAAGCTGCAAGCCTTAAGAAAGATTTAACGCCACGAGTGTATCGATGGTGGGCATTCCGACAATCTTTTGACTTTGAAATTGAATATCGTGCGGGTGAAAGAATGAAACACGCGGACTTTCTATCGCGCAACCCGGTTCTTGAAGACAAAGTATTGAATGTAGTTAAAAAAGACATGAACAAAATAACAGAATTGGCAGATGACTGGTTAATTGTAGCTCAGCAGAAAGACGACGGAATAAAAACATTATACCGCGAAGTATTGGACGGATCAGAAACCACAAAGACTTACTCGATAAAAGACAAAATCTTAATGCAAACAATAGAAAGAAAAGGTAAACAAATCACACTACCTGTAGTGCCGAGGATGATGGTATTGTCACTCATCCATCACGTACACGAAAATATTTGCCATTTAGGCTGGGAAAAGACTTTGGACAAATTATACGAACTTTATTGGTTCCCTCATATGTCAAAGCAAGTAAAGAAATTTGTAGCAAATTGTATTATATGTCAAACTTGTAAATCAGTATCGAGACCGACGCAAGCACAGCTGCATCCAATAGAAAAGGACAGCATTCCGTGGTGTACGATTCACATAGACATCTCGGGAAAATTATCAGGTCCCTCTGATAAACCGTTTAGACGCTGAAACAGCAATCAACCAGATTGAAAAACATTCGTTTACTTTTGGGGCACCGAAACGAATTATTTGTGACCAAGGTGCAGGGTTTACAAATGCGCGATTTAAAGAATTCTGCAACGAAAATAATATTTTGGTTCATTTAATAGCTTCGGGAACACCGAGAGCTAATGGTCAGGTTGAAAGAATTATGTCCACGATGAGGAATATGTTATCCATAAGCAAAGCTCAAGGAAAGCAATGGCAGAACGAATTAGGAAGAGTTCAGCTAGCAATAAATTCAACAGTTCATAAAACGTTGGGGAAAAGTCCCGCTGAGATTTTGTTTGGTACAAAAGTAAACTCGATAGAAATCGAACGCGTGAAACACGACAGCGTGATAACTCATAGCGTTGATTTGAGCGAGCTTAGAACTGCAGCTACAGATAGCATGAGAGCCGAAGGGACAAAAGAAAAGGCAAGGTTTGATAAGAAGAACAAACCGGTAAACCCATTCAAAATTGGAGATTTGTGATGGTTAGAAATAATGATAGAATAAAGACAAAACTGGATGCCAAATATCGAGGTCCAGTTGAAGTTGTTGCCGTGTTACCGAACGATAGATACCTTGTCAAGAAGGTAGGCTCTAGATTGCGAGGCCGAAATAGCATCAAAGTATCTCATGACAAACTGATCGCAGCTCCAGGAAACGAGGCGAGTCAGGATAGCTATGTCGGAGAGAAAGAAAAAGGTGAGAACAAAATTGTACAACAATCTGTTTGATGTGATTTATAGAATTATTTCAGTACTTGATCGTGAGTGCAAACATGGTGTTTGGCAAAGAGAATCAAGACTATGAATTATGAAACAGACGCAGTCTGGTTTTATTGGTTGTTGAATGCTGTTGAGGATTCGCCTAGAACTTCTGGTTCTAATTGAGGCGGATTTATATGTAGAAATCCGCAGGGAGCATGAGACTGTTGGTTTCCATTGTTTCAATTTAAGAGTGCGACTTTGGCCCTCGATGTTCGCTGGACTTGATCACCCAGAACCCTCGAACCCAAAGCCTAAGAGTAACTTGAGAATGATTCAATGTAAACTTGTTGGCAATATAATAGTTAGAAAATGTACGGATGCACAAGGCATGCCTACAGAGCTATTATGAACAGAATATAATAGTTAGAAAATGTACGGATGCGCAAGGCATGCCTACAGAGCTATTATGAGTGAGATATAATAGTTAGAACATGTACGGATGTGTAAGACATGCCTACAGAGCTATTATGAGTAAAATATAATAGTTAGAAAATGTACAGATGCACAAGGCATGCCTACAGAGCTATTATGAACAGAATATAATAGTTAGAAAATGTACGGATGCGCAAGGCATGCCTACAGAGCTATTATGAGTAAGATATAATAGTTAGAAAATGTACGGATGTGTAAGACATGCTTACAGAGCTATTATGAGTAAAATATAATAGTTAGAAAATGTACGGATGCGCGAGGCATGCCTACAGACCTATTATGAACAGAAGATAATAGTTAGAAAATGTACGGATGTGTAAGACATGCCTACAGAGTTATTATGAGTAAAATATAATAGTTAGAAAATGTAAGGATGTGAAAGACATGCCTACAGAGCTATTATAAGTAAATGATGATAGTTAGAAATTGTATGGATGTGTAAGACGTGCCTGCAGAGCTATTGGTGCCTTGGAGATCGAATTTGTGAGGAATTTGTTTTGACACTTTAAAAAAAAACTTGCAGTATGACTGTACAATACTGATGGCAAAAAAAACGGGAAACGATACACATGGTTTCACACGTGAATGGAGACAGTAAAAGCCTGTAGGGCAATAACAGACTTGTAAAGTCAGGAAAGCCGAACGTAAACTACCGCTTGTTTGTTCGATACCTGTTTTATTTCAGAAGTAAACTAGACGGATAGATGCTGGACACTCGAGACGCGTGCTAGTCAGTATGGCCGTGTCGCATCGCCATGGGAATGGCTTTTTCGACAGCGCTTTCGATTTCTTGACGATGTTTATGGAGAGTCAAGTGGTGGGCATCGAGTGACGAAAAGGCGACAAGGCGTTCGGAGAAGAACCTACCACGGTGGTAGTGCGTGGTGTATGATCCACGAGTGTGTTGTGTTGCATAGAGGCCTAGAAGAAGTGGAGTGGGAGACGTATGCGTCGACTTTTGCTAAACTAATCGAACTTTTTTTTTACGAATCGTTTGGTGGTCGTTTGGTAGCGTTTGGTAAACCATTCAAATCGTTTAGTGGTTCTCCGTTTTTCGAAAAATCGATAATCAAAAATTGGGCAGTAGGTTGGCCCCCCCACTTTGACAAATCGAACTTTTTTTTCACGAATCGTTTGGTGGTCGTTTGGTAGCGTTTGGTAAACCATTCAAATCGTTTGGTAGTTTCCCATTCTTTCGGAAAATGAGAAAGAAAATTTCGATCCATAAGATAGGACGATGAGCAGCGGAAAAAGACTCGACAACCAACGCCATCGATCGCAAAAACGTCGTATATTATCGCAACCAATCGCAGCCATCCGTTTCGGAAACGCGGAATTTCTTTCGGTTTGGTCGGAGTTCATTAGCAAATCTGATTATGAAAATGGCACATCGTTCTGCTCCTGTGACTTCTGGCGACCAATCACAGCTCTCTATGCCTGACACGCACGTATTTTGTGCTATCGTATTTGGATGATCGACTACCAAACGTCCCGAATAGAATACCAAACGCTATCGGATGTTTTTCTATCGATCGCGACCCATTAGAACGAAATCCGACAAGAAATAACAAGTGAATATACGCTAATAAATCATTCTGCCAGTGCGGCTTCTGGAGACCAATCCCAGCGCTTCATTCCCGATTCACTGTATTTTGCGTTGGCGTTATTGATTGATCGACTACCAAACAACCTGAATAGAATACCAAACGCTATAATTTATTTTTCTATCAATTAAGTCTCATAACAATGAATTAACGACAAAATAATGGGTGAATTTTTGTTAGAAATTCCTTTTTCCGCTGCGGCTTCTGGCGACCAATCACAGCGGGCCGTTCACGATACGCACGTATTTCTCGTTGGCGCAATCTAGTGATCAACTACCAATCGTTCTAAATTTAATACCAAACGCTTCCGGGAGTTTTTCTATAAATCAAGACTTATTGAAGGGAAATGAGACAAGAGATAGCGAGTGCATCCGTGTTTTACAATTTTGCTCTGTGGTTGGACCTTCAGTGACCAATCGCAGTCCTCTAATCAAGACGCCGGATATCCGTTCTTGGTTCGGTTATGACTTCGGATCCTGATCTGTCATAGCCGAATTTTTTTTCTTCGTGACCTCATTCGGAAACAATTATCTGATTGAAGTCTGCGAAAACTTATTACTAATGAAGAATCAAATCGAAGGAACTCAACAGGAAGTCACAGAAGAGAGATGACCCAACGATGGGCCGCCCGGATACCACCATAAACTTAGCCAAACAACTTTAACTTCTCAAGGTTTTTTCATTCATAATCGTTTGGTGGTCGTGTGGTGATTGGTAGCCTGTTTTTTCTTTCATAATCGTTTGGTGGTCGTTTGGTGATTGGTAGCCTAATGAGATAGGTTTGGTGGTCGACCGTTCCGTTATAATTAAATGAGACTTTTTTCCGTAAAGTCGGCCGGAACTTTTTTTATTTATCACGCAATCCATAAAATGCCACGCCGAATCGATACAGAATCGTTTGGTGGTCACAATAATGCAAATCCCAGCGTCTGGTAGTTAATTCATTAGTTATCCCGGTCGAAAACAATCTACGTCTAAGAGCCGACGATGGAGGGCCGTAATTGGTGATTTATAGATCCACCGGAATCGGCGCAGTGATATTTCAATTTATTTATGTTTTTCTTCGTCGATCTCGTTCCAATAAGTCTCAAACGGAAGATAATCGATTGGTAGTGACTGGTAGCTTAATATAACGTTTGGTAGTTAATTACTTAATTACGCCAATCGAAAAACCTTCTATGTTTAGATGAAGGGATAAAGGGCTGTAGTTGGCTGTTGGTGGATCCAACGGAATAAGGAGCAGTGATATGAGCATTTCTTAATGTTTTTTTACCGGTCTTGTTCCAATAAGTCTCATCCGGAAGATAATAATTTGGTAGTGGTTGGTAGCCTAATTAAAACGTTTGGTAGTTAATTCGTTAATTACGCCGATCGAAAAACCATCTACAGTTAGATCCAGACGAGAGAGGGCTGTAGTTGGCTACTGAAGGATCTAAGGGAATTCGGAGCAGTGATATGTCAATTTCTTTATGTTTTTCTTCGCCGATCTCGTTTCGATAAGTCTCAAACGGAAGATAATCGTTTGGTAGTGATTGGTAGCTTAATCAAAACATTTGGTAATTAATTTTTTAATTATGCCGATCGAAAAACCATCTATGTTTAGATGAAGGGATAGAGGGCTGTAGTTGGCTGTTGGTAGCTCCAACGGAATACGGAGCAGTGATATGAGAATTTCTCAATGTTTTTTTTTACCGATCTCGTTCCAATAAGTCTCACCCGAAAGATGATCGTTTGGTAGTGATTGGTAGCTTAATTAAAACGTTTGGTAGTTAATTCCTCAAAAACGCCGATCAAAAAATCATCTGCCCTGAGACGCAGGCAGCCCTCTGACACTGGCCTACTATTCCTATACGATAAACCATAACGCGTTTTGTCCCGGCTTTTTAAGTCTTGAAATCGCCACTGCCTAGCGTTGGCTGTTGTGTGATAGCCTTCGGTTCTAAATACTCCGATCAGCTGAACGATTCGATACTTTCGTGGCTTCCGCCTGTTACCGTTATGGCGACGTTATTTATTGTGTTCAAATGGAAAATCATTAGAACGGAAAATCATTCCAAATATATCAAGAGATTTTTATTCATGTAAGATATTCGAAACACAGGCGCAACATACATATACATGTATGCCTGTCACACGACTACTAGCACCACAGTGCGACAAGAACATTTTGCGAACAGCATCTATCTACCAGTGTCAGGGCGCTGGACGCAGGCCATAGTGGGCTGTAATTTCATTCTGTTTTCCGTCACCGATCTCGTTCCCATAAGTCTCATACGGAAGATAATCCTTTGGAAGTGATTGATAGCTTAATTGAAACGTTTGGTGGTCACTTCCTCCATTATGCCCATCGAATAACCATCTACCCTTAGACGCGGGCGATAGAGCGCTGTAGTTGGCTGCTGAAGGATCTGACGGAATACGGAGCAGTGATATGTCAATTTCATTATGTTTTTCTCCGCCGATCTCGTTCCAATAAGTCTTAAACGGAAGATAATCACTTGGTAGAGATTGGTAGCCTAATTAGAACGTTTGGTAGATAGTTTCTTAATTACGTCGATCGAAAAACCAACTATGTTTAGATGAAGGGATAGAGGGCTGTAGTTGGCTGTTGGTGGATCCAACGGAATACGGAGCAGTGATATAAGAATTTCTCAATGTTTTTTTTTACCGATCTTGTTCCAATAAGTCTCACCCGGAAGATGATCGTTTGGTAGTGATTGGTACCTTAATTAAAACGTTTGGTAGTTAATTTCTTAGTTACGCCGATCCAAAAATCATCTACGGTTAGATGCAGGCGATAGAGGGCTGTAATTGGCTGCTGATGGATCCACCGGATTACGGAGCAGTTATATATCAATTTCTTTATGGTTTTTTTACCGATCTCGTTCTAATAAGTCTCAAATGAAAGATAATCGTTTGGTAGTGATTTGTAGCTTCATTAAAACATTTGGTAGTTAATTCCTTAATTACGCCGATCGAAAAACCATCTACGGTTGGACGCAGGCAATATAGGGCTGTAGTTGGCTGCTGAAGGATCTAACGGAATACGGAGAAGTGATATTTTCATTTCTTTATGTTTTTCGTCGCCGATCCCGTTGTAATGAGTCTCACACGGATGATAATCGTTTGATAGTAATTGATAGCTTAATTAAAACGTTTGGTAGTTAATTCCTCAAATACGCCGATCAAAAAATCATCTACCCTAAGACGCAGGCTATAGAGAGCTGTAATTTCATTGTTTTTCGTCACCGATCTCGTTCCAATAAGTCTCATACGGAAGATAATCGCTTGGAAGTGATTGGTAGCGTAATTGAAACGTTTGGTAGTTAATTCCTCCATTATGCCGATCGAATAACCATCTACCCTTAGACGCAGGCGATAGAGGGCTGTAGTTGGCTGCTGAAGGATCTAACGGAATACGGAGAAGTGATATGTCAATTTCTCTATTTTTTTCTTCGCCGATCTCGTTCCAATAAGTCTCAAACGGAAGATAATCGTTTGGTAGTGGCTAGCTTAGCTTAGGCTAGTGGTAGCTTAATATAGCGTTTGGTAGTTATTTCCTTAATTACGCCGATCGAAAAACCATCTATGTTTAGATGAAGGGATGGAGGGCCGTAGTTGGCTGCTGAAGGATCTGACGGAATACGGAGCAGTGATATGAGCATTTCTTAATGTTTTTTTTACCGATCTCGTTCCAATAAGTCTCATCCGGAAGATAATCGTTTGGTAGTGATTGGTAACTTAATCAAAACGTTTGGTAGTTAATTCCTCAATTACGCCGATCGAACAACCATCTACAATTAGATGCAGGCGATAGAGGGCTTCGGTTGGCTGCTGATGGGTCCACCGGAATATGGAGCAGTTATATATCAATTTCTTCATGTTTTTCTTCACCGATCTCGTTCTAATAAGTCTCATACGGAAGATAATCGTTTGGTAGTGATTGGTAGCTTAATTAGAACGTTTGGTAGTTACTTTCTCAATTACGCCGATCGAAAAATCATCTACGATTAGACGCAGGCAATAGAGGGCTGTAGTTGACCGCTGAAAGATCTAACGGAATACCGAACAGTGATATTCCAATTTCTTTATGTTGTTCTTCACCGATCTCGTTCGAATAAGTCCCAATCGGACAATAATCGTTCTGTAGTGATTGGTAGCTTCATAAAAAAGTTTGGTAGTTAATTCCTTCATTAGGCTAATCGAAAAACCACCTACGGTTAGACACAGGCATTAGAGGGCTGTAGTTAGCTGCTGATCTATCCAACGGAATATGGCCCAGTGGTATTTCAATTTCGTTGTGTTTATGATCACCAATCTCGTTCCAATACGTCTCAAATGGAAGATAATCGTTTGGTGGTGATTGATAGGCACATTGGTCGGTGATGTATCCAACGGAATTCAGAACAGTGCCATTCCGGTTTTTTATGTTCTATTCACCAATTTCATTATTCCGCACGCGCGACGCATCTGACAATATTTCGATTTGTTTAAAATAATTGATTCATCAATTTTCTTTTAATAAGTCGCAATCTGAATATCATCTGGTGGATAGTACATGTGATAAAGATGCATCACAACGCCGCAGAACGGCGTAGTACGATAGCAACGTTGTTCCCGTGATATTATATAAATCAAACAGAACCCGGTGCGTTGGTCTAGTGGTTAGCGTGCTGGCCAGCGGATCGGGAGGCCCCGGGTTTGAATCCCAGTCGCGTCACTTTCATCGTGAAATGTTTTTCTTCGACATTTCTCGGCGAAAGACGACTAGTTCCGTGACTGCGAGGTGAACTTAGGACCGGCTGTATCGGTTTAGCTTTTCCGCAGTTTCCCTATACCCATGGCGGATATGTTACGGTGAATATGGTACAGAGGGGGAAGTCGGTTGCGACCGCAAGGTGGGGCAGGCGGGGGGGGGGGGGGGGGGTGGTGCTAGGTGGCAGTTGCAGAGGGGACATAGGGGTAGTGGAATGGTTGGCAGAGGAGCGATGAGGAATCGGAGGTATAACGATGTTGAGGCGGATTGTGGGGCTCGTAAAAAGGGGAAGACCCTGTACGGCTGGGAATAGCCAATAAAAAAATATATATAAATCAAACAGCCAAATAAGTCAAACCTGATCTAGCGTTTAAACTATGATCGGGCGTTGCGTGCTAAGCAAAAAGATTAATTACGGTTAAAGGTTGGAAGGGGGATGAAACCCAGTTCCTTCCGCCTTCTTTGCCGTTACGTTCACTTTCTCATTCTTCTCGCGTACTCAACGTTTACAGCAGCGATGAAGAGTGTAATCACATTCCCTCACGCTCCAGCAGTGCGATTCCGTAACTCCCTAGCGACTGTTTTCGTTATCGTTAGCTAGCGACAGCCAATTGCATGCACGATCCCGTAAGAACGGGAGCCTCTTATTGTCTGTCGCTAGCTATCTTATTGGACTTATTGGAACGAGATCAGTGAAAAAAAGACAAGCAAATCTAAATATCACTACTTCGTATTCCGTTAGATCCATCAGCAGCCAACTACAGCCCTCTATCACCTGCGTCCAAGCGTCAATGCATTTCCGATCGGCGTAATGACGGACTTAACTACCGAAAGTTTTAATTAAGCTACCAATCACAACCAAACGATTATCTTCCGTATGAGACTTATTGGAACGAGATCGGTGAAAAAAACATAAAGAAATTCTTATATCATAGCTCCGTGTTCCGTTGGATCCACCAACAGCCAACTACAGCCCTCTATCCCTTCATCTAAATATAGATGATTTTTCGTTTGGCGTAATTAAGGAATTAACTACGAAACGTTTCAATTAAGTTACCAATCATGATTATCTTCCGTTTGAGACTTATTGGAACGAGATCGGCGAAGAAAAACATAAATAAATTGAAATATCACTGCGCCGTATTCCGTTGGATCTACAAATCACCAATTACGGCCCTCCAGCGTATGCGCCTAGACGTAGATTGTTTTTCGACCGCGATAACTAATGAATTAACTACCAAACACTGGGATTTGCATATTTGTGACCACCAAACGACCCGCATCGATTTGGCGTGGCATTTTATGGATTGCATGATAAATAAAAAGGTCCGGCCAACTTTAAGAAAAGAAAGTCTCATTTAATTATAACGAAACGGTCGACCCCCAAACCTTCTCATTAGGCTACCAATCACCACCAAACAACCACCAAACGATTAAGAATGAAAAAACCTTGAGAAGTTAAAGTTGTTCCGCAAAGTTTATGGCGGTATCCGGGCGGCCCATCGTTGGGTCATGTCTCTTCTGTGACTTCCTGTTGAGTTCCTTCGATTTGATTATTTATTAGTACAAAGTTTTCGCACACTTCAATTACATAGTTACTTCCAAATGAGGTCACGAATCAAAAAAATTTTACGCCTCGGCTATGACAGATCAGGATCCAAAGCCATAACCGAACCAAGAACGGATATCCGGCGCCTTGATTAGAGGGCTGCGATTGGTCACTGAAGGTCCAACCACAGAGCAAAATTGCAAAACACGGATGCACTCACTATCTCTTGTCTGATTTCCTTTCAATGAGTCTTGATTTATAGAAAAACTCCCGGAAGCGTTTGGTATGCAAATTTAGAACGATTGGTAGTCGATCACTAGATTGCGCCAACGAGAAATACGTGTGTATCGTGAACGACGAGCTGTGATTGGTCGCCAGAAGCCGCAGCAGAAAAAGGAATATCTAACAAAAATTCACCCATTATTTTGTTCCTAATTCATTGTGATGAGACTTAATCGATAGAAAAATCAACCATAGCGTTTGCCATTCTATTCAGGTCGTTTGGTAGTCGATCAATCAATAACGCCAACGCAAAATACAGCGAATCGGGAATGAAGCGCTGGGATTGGTCGCCAGAAGCCGCACTGGCAGAATTATCTATTAGCGTAGATTCACTTGTTATTTCTTGTCCGATTAGGTTCTAATGGGTCGCGATCGATAGAAAAACATCCGGTAGCGTTTGGTATTCTATTCGGGACGTTTGGTAGTCGATCATCCAAATACGATAGCACAAAATACGTGCGTATCAGGCATAGAGAGCCGTGATTGGTCGCCAGAAGCCGCAGGGGCGGAACGTTGTGCCATTTTCGTAATTAGATTTGCTAATAAACTCCGACCGAACCGAAAGAAATTACGCGTATCCGAAACGGAAGGCTGCGATTGATTAGGATAATATGCGACGTTTTTGCGATAGATGGCGTTGGTTGTCGAATCTTTTTCCGCTGCGCATCGTCCTATCTTATGGATCGAAATTTTCTTTTTGATTTTCCGAAAAAACGGGAAACTACCAAACGATTCGAATGGATTACCAAACGCTATCAAACGACCACCAAACGATTCGTAAAAAAAAAGTTCGATTCGTCAAAGTGGGGGGGCTAACGTTGACGAGGTCGCTCGGCGTCCCTCTCTGCCCCGACTTGACTTAGCCGCCGCTCTCGCTTCCGATGGCGCCACCGTCACCTGACTCTGGACCCCTCTCTCCCTCTCGTACTCGCTGGCGGCCGCGACAAATGGAAAGAGAAAGCAAGCGGGGAGGGCTTGAAATCGGGATTACGGTACTCAAAGGGCCCTATGGGAACTCGTCGTGGTCGCGGTATCGGCCCCGAGCCGGAGGGACCCCTTACTGTGGGTGGACGTGTAAAATATTCACGTCACAATATATAACCTGTAACAACGCATCAACTGCCAGTGTTATTAGGTTTGTTCGCGCTAGCTACACTTTCTACACTTTTTTAGGAAGTGTACACTTTCGCGTTCGTTTTAACGGAAATGACGTCACGCGCCGCTGTTCGCGTTACGAGTGTAGCTACACTTTCGTGCCACTAACCCTAGACTTTCTACACTCGATCTTGACGAGGTGTAAAAGTACACGAAAAGTGTAACAGAGATATTACTAGAATAATCCCATAAGCAGCGAAACTGTTAGTGAGTGTATACAGAGGTAAATACGACATAACCTAAAATATTTAAGGTAATAACAAACAAATTCTCATTTATTACGAAAAACAATCAATAATAAAGGTTCAAAATAACAAACTATTATAATTATCAATGTCTATCGATCAAGGTGATTAAAAAATTGACATGACCTACAATGTATAAGGCAATCACAAACAAATTCTCATTTATTATGAAAAACAATCAATAATAAAGGTTCAAAATAACAAAGTATTATAATTATCAATTTCTATTGATCAAGGTGATAAAAAAACTGACAAGATATAATGACAAGTGTTTATTATAAATTCGCAGTATCACAATACGTTCCAATCTACTATCACCGCAAACAGAAGCTAACATGGAACAGGAGCAAAAAATTAAGTCAGCAGTGCTGTTCCGAGATTCAGAACGCGGCTTAGTCGTTGATGCTGACAACAATGTGGGCATTTTGTGAAGGTTTTGGATTTCTACAATCGTATCACTAACACGCCATTCCATGTAAAACTGGTATCAATACATCCATTCTGAGCGCAATTACAAGTGCAATTTAATAATTTAAATAACACCGTCCATTGTAGTCAGTTTACGAGATCAACAAACTTGAGGTTACACGGTATATTTCTTTAACGGTCAGATGAGACTCTGTAATCTCATGTGTTGTTTGAGGTTAAGGTGTGGTCCACTAGGTCGCCGCCATGTTTCTTGTACACTATCACGTTCGCGCTAGAGTTGCTTACCCGCGAGGAAATAAACTGCACTCCCTAGACACTGCCCTGATTCCGTTTACTCTGGCGAGTGTAGAGTGCAGCTAGCGCGAACAAACCTATAGTGATGCAGGCTGTGCGAGAGAGATGGAAATCGATTGTTGACTTATAGGACAGAGATTAGTAGGGGGATGCACAACGCTCCCCTTTTCGGCGTGCCTCGTAAATGGCGCTAAATCGCAGCGGCGAGTTCGGGAGTATGATTTCGTGATCATCGCCTCTGTCGAGGTTGCAGATTCCCTTGTAGCCGCGCGAGTCTGTGATCACCGCTCAAGTCGGTATCGCAGCGAGCGAGAACACGAATGGTTACCTCGGTGGGGGAAACGTCACTGCCCCTCGCAAATCGCGCTCGCTCGACAGGCGAACGGAGCGAGGTCTTCCGTCCGATCAATCTCGACATATATGTGTGGCCGTACTGCGGATTGGAATATGCATTAAATGAATTTCAAAGGGAAAAACATGTATCGAGATCATTGTTTTCTCTCGGTTGCCCGTTTATGCCGAAAATGCGGGTTAAAAAAATGAACGACGAACCGCGTTGAAAAATGAAACGCCGAAACGACCGTGGAAGGTTCAAAACGAAATTTTGAGCCTTTGCCGCGATCGTTTCAACATTTTTTTTCAACAGTAAACATTATGGTTAAGGGTGTATCATAAATGTTTCTCTATCTGCAATGAGCGTCGTGGCTGAGTTGACAGCGTGACGGATTAACGATGCTTACGGTCCGGGTTCAATCCCCGGTGAACCAGCTTCTTTTTTTCTTCATTTTATATTCAGAAAATTTCAAACTTACTCTCGCTTTAGCTATTCTCTCCTGTTCAGGCATTATTTATGATATTTAATTCGTATATGCTTAATAAAAAAAGAACAAGACATTGCTACCGGGGACAGTGCAACCAAATCGTGCGTAAAAGTTACCCCCTCTCTAGTCTCTTACGTGCCCATCACACAATCATAGTAGCGCGTGTCCGTGAGCGAGCAACGCTTGGACATCTTCGGAAAGAGCCGAGCACGGTCGAAGTTTCCCGACCGCGCCTTCGGCAGCTACACCAATCCATGGACGCTGAGCAATCTGAGCACGACTCGCGCGTGCCGTCACCCGACGGCACGCGCGAGGCTTTTAGATGATTTCAATGCTTATTTAGCTCTTGATTCTCTGCGTTATTAATGTATACAAAAAAATGTATCGCGCACTCTGCTCGCTTATTTTTTTGTTTATACGTTAATTTAAATATAATAATAAATCTAAATTACAACTTATTTATCTTATATAAAATTGTTTACGCTTTACTCACACCCGTCCTTATGCCAAATAAATTATAATTCATAAAAGTAAGCGGAAATATATTTAGATTCATATTATTATATTAATTCACATACTTTCACCAAGCGATAAAGCATTATCCCCAAAAACAAGCCAATCATGAATCCGGCCGCGAATCGCAAGTATCAGAAAGTGCACACATTCTACAAGCGATGAGATGGTCCCGTTGGTAGCGTTCCAGGCTTCGGTCCGCAGGGGCCCGTAGTGCAAATTTTTCTCCAAATTTTTCATAATTTCTCATATTTTAGTCATATTTGACATTTTCAGAGAAAAAATGATTTAAAACAGATTCAAGTTCTGGTCTATTTCGCAAAAACACATTTTTTTTTCACTGAAAATTCATGATTTCTCATTTTTTTTCCCGGAAATTTCTCTTTTTCCTATGACCTGAGTGAACGGCTGCGGAGATATTCGAAGAAAAGTTAAAGATGAAAAGAAATGAGATTTTCGTAAAAAATACTGATTATTATTTTTTTCCGGAAATTTTCCTTTTTCCTATTACCTGAGTAAACGGCTGCGAAGATATTCGGAGAAAATGTAAATATGAAAAAAATGCGGTTTTCGTAAAAAAAACTTGTTCTTATTTTTTTCCGGAACTTCTTCTTTTTCCTATTGAGTGAACGGCTGCGGAGATATTCGGAGAAAAGTTATAAATGAAAAAAATGAGATTTTCGTAAAAAAAACTTATTACATTTTTTATCCCTCATAATTCTGAGAAATAATGAATTTCCAAAATGTTTGCAAACATTATTTTCCTTAAGGGGCAACACCACTGTATCGGCCTGCCACGAAGCGTTTTAGACAAATAATACTTGGGGTAATTATGAAGCATATATTGAAGTATATGGCAAAAAAAATTTATGGGAAAATATTACAAAATGGCCACACTGCAGCAAATTCTTCCGAGGCATGTTGGTCTTAAGGTGCTCTGCGGCACGCAGTATAACTTGTGCCAATTTTAATCTGGATAAAATAATTTTTTAAATTAAATCTAGCTGAGTGTAGCTAGTGAATCACGTAGGGGATTTTAGAAATATTGATTTTTGAGTAATTGCCGAGTATTTGACTAAAAATGTTCAATTTTTTTAAAGACAGTTATTTGTTAATAAATATTGTTTTAATTAACTTATCGAAAATTCCCCTACGTGGTTCAGTAGCTACACTCATGTAGACTTAAACAAAAAAATTTTTTATAGATTAAAATTGGCACAGTTATACTGCGTGCCGCAGAGGTTCGACATGCTTCGGAAGAATTGCTGTAGTATCGCCATTTAGTAATATTTTCGGATGAAAAATTTATAGCGATGTACTTAAATATATGCTCAATAAATACCGCAAGTATTATTTGTTGTTCACATTTTCTTCCGCCAAAAAAAAATATCAAAAAATACGCTTCCTGTAAGGCCGTTACAGTGGTGTTACCCTTTAAAGTCTTCATATAATTTCCGAGATTTTCCCGTGATTGTAATTAAAATGATGAAATATTCAGAAAAATTTGGAGAAACTCGGATGTTTGCGTAAAAATAATTGTCCGCAAATCTCCGAATTCTTGATATTTGTTCCAATTCATAGAAAAATTCGGAAAAATTTTCCGGAAGAAATCGGAGTGTTTCGGAAAAAAATTTGCACTAGGGGCGCGGGATCGTTCCCCGCGCTCAGTGCTTTTTTAAAAATTATTATTACTATTAATTCTTATTTGATTAGTTATTGAATGAACATAATAATACGAATATGAATATATTTTCGCTCATATACTTTCATCAAGCGATAAAGCATTATGATAATGCTTTATTGCTTGATGAAAGTATATGAGCGGAAATATATTTATATTCGTATTATTATATTCATTCAATAACTAAGGAAATACTTTCATGTACTTACGCTCATATACTATATACTTCTTTCATATACTACTTTCATATGCTATACGCTCATATACATTTATCAAGCGATAAAGCATTATCATAATGCTTTATCGCTTGATGAAAGTATATGAGAATAAATATAATAATACGAATATACATAAATTTCCGCTTACTTTTATGAATTACAATTTATTTGGCATAGGGACGGGTGTGAGTAAAGCGCAAACAATTTTTTAGAAGATAAATAAGTTGTAATTTAAATGTATTATTATATTTAAATTAACGTACAAACTAATAAAATAAGCGATCAGAGATTCGGAGTTTTGCCAACAATTATTTTTACGCAAACATCCGAGTTTCTCCGAATTTTTCCGAATATTTCATCATTTTAATTACGATCACGGGAAAATCTCGGAAATGATATGAAGACTGTAAGGGGTAACACTACTGTAACGGCCTTACAGAAAGCGTATTGTTTAATTTTTTTTTGGCGGAAGACAATGTGATAAACAAATAATACTTGCGGTATCTATTGAGCATATACTTAAGAATATTGCTATCAATTTTTATCCGAAAATATTACAAAATGGCGACACTGCACGATTGTTCCGAAGCATGTCGAACCTCTGCGGCACGCAGTATAACTGTGCCAATTATAATCTAAAAAAGGAATTTAGTTTTATTAAGTCTAAATGAACATTTTTAGTCAAATACTCGGCAATTACTAAAAAATCAATCTTTCTAAAATCCCCTACGTGGTTCACTAGCTACACTCATCTAGATTTAATTAAAAAAAATTATTTTGTCGAGATTAAAATTGGCACAAGTTATACTACGTGCCGCAGAGCACCTTCAGTTCAACATGCCTCGGAAGAATTTGCTGTAGTGTCGCCATTTTGTAATATTTTCCCGTACATTTTTTTTTTGAAATATACTTCAATATATGCTTAACAATTACCCTAAGTATTATTTGTCTAAAACGCTTCGTGGCAGGCCGTTACAGTGGTGTTACCCCTTAAGGAAAATAATGTTTGCAAACGGTTCGGAAATTCATTATTTCTCAGAATTATGAGGGATAAAAAATGTAATAAGTTTTTTTTTACGAAAATCTCATTTTTTTCATCTATAACTTTTCTCCGAATATCTCCGCAGCCTTTTACTCAATAGGACAAAGAAAAAGTTCCGGAAAAAAAATAAGAACAAGTTTTTTTTACGAAAATCTCTTTTTTTTTCATCTTTAAATTTTCTCCGAATATCTTTGCAGCCGTTCACTCAGGTAATAGGAAAAAGGAAAATTTTCGGAAAAAAATAATCATTTTTTTTTACGAAAATCTCATTTCTTTTCATCTTTAACTTCTCTCCGAATATCTCCGCAGTCGTTCACTCAGGTCATAGGAAAAAGAGAAATTTCCGGGAAAAAAATGAGAAATCATGAATTTTCAGTAAAAAAAAATGTGTTTTTGCGAAATAGACCAGAACTTGAATCTGTTTCAAATCATTTTTTCTCCGAAAATGTCAAATATGACTAAAATATGAGAAATTATGAAAAATTTGGAGAAAAATTTGCACTACGGGCCCCTGCGAACCGAAGCCAGGAATGCTACCAACGGGACCATCACATCGCTCGTTGAATATGTGCACTTTCTGATACTTACGATTCGCGGCCGGATTCATGATTGGCTTGTTTTTGGGGATAATGCTTTATCGCATGATGAAAGTATGAGAATTAATATAATAATATGAATATAAATATATTTCTGCTTACTTTTATGAATTATAATTTATTTGGCATAAGGACGGGTGTGAGTAAAGCGCAAACAATTTTATATAAGATAAATAAGTTGTAATTTAGATTTATTATTATATCTAAATTAACGTATAAACAAAAAAAAGTGATCAGAGTACGCCATACATTTTTTTGTATACATTAATAGTGCAGAGAATCAAGAGCTTAATGAGCATTGAAATCATCTAAAAGCCTCGCGCGTGCCGTCGGGTGACGTCACGCGCGAGTCGTGCTCAGATTGCTTTTTTCCTCGAAGCCTTCCCAGATAGACACTCGTGATCATCACGCCGTGCATACAATTGATGAACCAAATCTTACAGCATATTGACTACATGTCACGATGCAAAGCCGTGAACTCATTTAGTATAGTGAATGTACAAAGCATTTTGATCTCAAGATGTCGTTTATAAATGCATCGTACGTTTGAAGCACATTGAATTCATATTGCTGTGCTCAAGTGTCCACAATTAATATCTGCAAATTTTACGTCATATGGAAGTCATCCAATGACTGTGTTGATGAATTCACTGGGTTAGCACTGGTAGTAGACTTGCCATGCAAGCAATATGACGGCGATATGCATGTTTGTCAGTGATACATTCGATGGACGCAACATGACGGCGATATGCGTGTTTCTCCGTGATACATCCTATGACGGCGATATGCATGTTTCTAAGTGATACATTCGTTGAGCGTAATATGGCGGCGATATGTATATTTTATCAGTGATACATCCCAGGAGCACAATATGATGGCGATATGCATGTTTCTCAGTAATACATTCCATGACGGCAATATGCATGTTTTCAGTGATACATTCGGTGAGCGCAATATGACGGCGATATGCATATTTCTCAGTGGTACATCCCATGAGCGCAATATGACGGCGATATGCGTGTTTCTGTGATACATCCTATGACGGCGATATGCATATTTCTAACAAGGAGAAGGCAGAGCCTGGATGTCGCAAATCGGGTTCTCTTTTCGCGTGGTGAAAGTTTAAGACCTCCGAATTAACGTCGCTTTTGATTCTTGTTCCAATAAGCCTTAGTTGCTGAGATATCGCGATTTGAAAATTTGGGAGTTTCGTCTCATGCCTAGAGTACGTTGAGCGTTGACCCTTGAGACAAGAGCGGCCGTAGCTAATACGGTAAGACGACAGACCGGCACTCTGAAAGTTCACGGTTCGCGTCCCTATGCTTTTTTTTTAATTCCATTTTTTTTTAATTTTATAATCTCTCATAAGATTTTACATGTGCAGGTAAATAAGAAAATTCGAAATCATGTATTACTAGCTTCATTTATCTATTATATTAAAATATTTAATCCAATAATGAAGTCACAATTACAAAGCAAAATAATATTGAATAACAAATAATTAATCTATTAATCACGTCACAATAAGGAAGCAAAATAATATGGTATAAAAAATAAATAATTAATCTAATTCATTTGAAGATATATATCTTCAAATATGCTTTCCTGATAGAATTTATAAGGTTAAATATAGTTGCGGTGGTATTACGTTCATTTTATGTTCGTGGTGTCGTAAGCCTTTGTGCTTCCCTTGTTTTTACGATGGTTTCCACCCTCCAATTTGTCAACATACTGATCTCATAGAAGAAGAATCAGAATAATTACCTGCCGCGAAATTTGCAAGTGTGAATTAGATTAATTATTTATTTTTTATACTATTATTATATTATTTTGCTTTCTCATTGTGACGTGATTAATAGATTTATTATTGGTTATAGAATATTATTTGGCTTTGTAATTGTGACTTGATTATTAGATCAATTATTTGTTATACAATATTATTTTGCTATGTAATTGTGACTTCATTATTGGATTAATTATTTTAATATAATAGATGAAGTAAACTAGTAATACATATATTCGAATTGACTTCTTTACCTGCACATGCAAAGTCTTATGAGAGATTATAAAATTAAAATAAAAATTAAATTAAAAAAAAAGCATGGGGACGCGAACCGTGAACTTTCAGAGTGCCAGTCCGTCGTCTTACCGTATTAGCTACGGCCGCTCTTGTCTCAAGTGTCAATGCTCAACGTACTCTACGCGCGAGCCGAAACTCCCAAATTTTTCAAATCGCGATATCTCAGCAACTAAGGCCTATTGGAACAAAAATAAAAAACGACGTTAATTCGGAGGTCTTCAACTTTCACCACGCGAAATGAGAACCCGATTCGCGACATCCAGGCTCTGCCTTCTCCTTGTAAGTGATACATTCGATGAGCGCAATATGACGGCGATATGGATATTCGTCAGTAATACATCCCATAAGCACAACATGACGGCGATATGCATCCAAATCCAGAATGATACAAATAAGCAGACACAAAGAAGATTTGCACAAGTGTTAGAATGGCTAGGTAGGTAGCGCGCTCGGCGCTCGAATTAGAAGACGTGGTTCAAACCGTAGGTAGGTACAAAATTTAACTAAGCAGAATACGTTTTTAATCCATTTATCATATAGACAGGAACATCAATAAAGCGTATGGGGATAATAAAAATCCAACCAGATTTTTTTTAACAATATTTTGGGATTTTTTTTTATTTTTCACGCTATGACACTCATATGAGCTCCATATGAGCACAGCATAGTTACGTCACGCCATGCCGCTAATATGAGCTCCGTATGAGCACTACAGTTTCTTCACCCCGTGACACCCATATGAGTGCCATATGCACTCACTTATTGTTAAATATTCGTGAGCCAAATTTGCTAGTCTGATGAATTCACTGCATGCATATTCGCGTGAGAACAACTTTGCTTAATTTGGATGTATTATTGTGAATCATCATGTGATGCAAATATGACTTCAACGGGAGCACTCATAAGGGATACACAGCTGTGAGACTTTCTATGCCGCAGTGATGATGTACATATGATGCCAATATGAGGTACATCCGTCTATCTGGGTTCGTTTCGGCTCGGCCGCACATGAACGTGCTCAGCGTCCATGGATTGGTGTAGCTGCCGAAGGCGCGGTCAGGAAACTTCGACCGTGCTCGGCTCTTTCCGAAGATATCCAAGCGTCGCTCGCTCACGGACGCGCGCTACTATGATTGTGTGATGGGCGCGTAAGAGACTAGAGAGGGGGTAACTTTTACGCACGATCTGGCTGCACTGTCCCCGGTAGCAATGTCTTGTTTTTTTTTATTAAGCATATATGAATTCAATATCATAAATAATGCCTGAACAGGAGAGAATAGCCAAAGCGAGAGTAAGTTTGAAATTTTCTGAATATAAAATGAAGAAAAAAAGCTGGTTCACCGGGGATTGAACCCGGACCGTAAGCATCGTTAATCCGTCACGCTGTCAACTCAGCCAGGACGCTCATTGCAGATAGACAAACATTTATGATACACCCTTAACCATAATGTTTACTGTTGAAAAAAAATGTCGAAACGATCGCGGCAAAGGCTCAAGATTTCTTTTTGAACCTTCCACGGTCGTTTCGGCGTTTTATTTTTCAAGGCGGTTCGTCGTTAATTTTTTTAACCCGCATTTTCGGCATAAACGGGCAACCGAGAGAAAACAATGATCTCGATACATGTTTTTCACTTTGAAATTCATTTAATGCATATTAGGGATGGCGCAAGGGCCGAAAAGTATCGATATATATCGTATCGATATTTTTTTCAAATATCGGCACTGATATCGATATATCGAAAAAAATATATCGATATATCGGTAAGACTTTGTAATACTAGCGAAATCTAGTCCGTTTTATAAAAGAGATTGTGTTATCTCTGCCTAGTTCAATACCAATAAACACCAAACGACGGATGACATCCTTTCAGACAATCATGATAGTGATCTAAAGTTTTATATAAATAATATCCAGGTTTTTAAAAAACTTCCATAACACACTGGACATGACTGCGCAGAACAAAACACTTGTTACTTGTGGATTCTGCAATCACGATTGACGAGTTGTGCTTGCGTTGCGTTGAATTAAAGAATATATATTACATGGATTCTGTGTTAATAGTTGGCACAGAAAATGTAGTATATAGTTTCGCCGATAGGCTGCGCGGTGACGTATCGGTGTGCCAAACACAATCAAAGAACATATATTCTTTGGATGATTCATGCACATTGATACAGGCAGCGCTTTAGGTGGCTGGGGTGATAACTAAGCATCACCCCAAGAAATCGTGACAGCGCTCCCATAAGGCCTGTACTTAGTGTACTGCTATGTTATATATGTTCTTAGGTTGAATCGTTGATGTGTGATTGAGGCAAAGATTATATAGATGAGGTCCAAGTTTGAGGTTAGTTTTTTTTATGTCAGTCACAGAGTAATTTTTTAACATGGCTAAAGTCACATACTCACAAATTACTGTGTCACTAGTGCCACCAACTTGTCTGTCCAGTTGGCAGCATCACTAGTGGAGAGTTGATATACATAAACGGGTCGGAGTGGCCTTAGTTCCAATTTTGTCCACTTGAACAGATAAGTTGGTGGCAGTATAGTCAGTGGCGACAACGGGGTCGGTGTTCCTGTTGGAAAAATATCGTTTTTTATACGTTTTCGATACTTGATATTTTATATCGATACATCGATATATCGAAATACAATATATCGCCTGAAAATATCGATACATCGAACAAAAAATATCGATATATCGATACATCGATATTTTTTTGCCAATCCTAATGCATATTCCAATCCGCAGTACGGCCACACATATATGTCGAGCTCGATCGGACGGAAAACCTCGCTTCGTTCGCCTGTCGAGCGAGCGCGATTTGTGAGGGGCAGAGACTTTTCCCCCACCGAGGTACCCATTCGTGCTCTCGCTGACTGCGATACCGACTCGAGTGGTGATCACGGACTCGCGCGGCTACAAGGGAATCTGTAACCTCGACAGAGGCGATGATCACGAAATCATACTCCCGAACTCGCCGCCGCGATTTAGCGCCATTTACGAGGCACGCCGAAAAGGGGAGCGTTGTGCATCTCCCTACTTATCTCTGCATAGGAACCTAACCTAGCTGTACAATTGGCTGGTGTAGGCAAATTATGATATTCAATGTCAAAAATGCATGACGGACCTAAATACAATTAAAAGTAACTTTATCGTAAACCTGAAAAAACCAAAAGACTATAGTTATCCAAGTGGGTACAATGAATATGAATGTTCTTTTATATAGGTGTCAATGTGAGCTCGTGTTGGTCGAGGGGTTCGGTGCAAGCTTCGTAATGCTGCTTTCAGGGGTTCGATCCCTCTGCGCTCGGTTTTTGAAAAACATGTTTTAGCTTTTATAAAAAAATAGGCTTTACGCGTTGTTTTAGTTGACCGGAAAATAAGTGGCAACTATTCCAGACCGAAGTGGAATCCAGACCGAAATACTTGCAAGATGTATTCCGTGAAAATGAAACAAATACTTAAGGCAGGATTCTACTTTGAAACCATGAAAAAAACGCTATTTTCGTGAATTTTTTCTGAGAATACTATTAAAGATATTGATATGGGGTTTAAACTGTTCAAAAAATACACTCTTTAAGTACATAAAAAAAAAATTTTATGTATTTTATTCATTTTTTGTACACCTAAAATATGTTTAAAGCCAACGCCTCGAAAAGCAGGTACCGTTGCCGTGGTCGTGAAATCTTCTCGACGGATGGTCTGAAACAAAAAAATCAAATAGTTTCATGTTCAGTATGCCTTCAGGAACCGACCTACTAGAATATTTTATATATGTGCAAAATTAACAAAATGGCGGCTAAAATACGAAAAAATGCGTTTTTTTGGGTCTTTTTTTGCAATAAAAAAATAGTTCTAATCAAAATTTTAAGTTGATTGTAGTTAGGTCGGTTGGTACACACATATAGAATATGTGTTGCTTTCATAAGGATCGGTTCAGTACTTTTTGAGTTATCACGACCACGGTACTTGAAAATGTCGTTTCGAGAAAAACGCGTTTAAAGTTTTGGTGAGTGATAAATCGCAGAAAAAATTATCTTACCCTCAATCAGCGATGCCTGGGCCATATAATATGCCTTCGACGTGTTCCAGGTGGGTGTTTTCATCCAATTTAGCCTTTTTTTTTAAATTCTGCCCTCCTAAGAAGCCTCAGTCGAGCGGCGGTTCGCTCGAACGATGCGATGTTGGTCGCGCATAGTGGCGAACTGCATGACGGTTGGGCCGATTGTAATGCCCATGACTTCCATTATTTTTAAAACTGGGCTGAATCCTTCATTAAAAACGCAGGCAGCAGTGAGGCACGCAATTTTGACGATTTTTTTGCCATTAAAGACATGTTTCGGTGCCATAGCCCAACCTGTAGAGTTGAAACATTCGTTGTTATTTTGAGTGTTTCCACCCAAACATGTCTCCAGTAATTCCGTTTTTGTTAGATCTTCGTAGATCGGCATCAGCACCTCTTGTACGTCACTAGCAAAAGCAGGAGGATGTTTATAATTTTTTAAAGCGTTGTTTGCTTCGGCCTTCTTATACTTGCACCAGCCGTCTGAACAGTACGTATGCTGTGGTTTGGAGTCTGTTGATATTTTGTGGTAATAGCCGGCCCACATCTCGTTTCGCATGCTTTCTACTGAATTTGAATTCCTTTGAATTGCGAGACTGTAGTTTTTAGATAACTCTTTCATTAATTTGATAGTTAGATCAGCAGTCTTCACTTTTTTAATCACGACTTTTGGTTTCTTCACAACTTTGGTTAATAAGCATATATAGGTATAACGGTTTACGATAGGGGAACATCTGTCTTAGCGAACAAAGCCAGGTAGACGGCTGATCCGGGCCGCGCGCCGGGCGGGTCACAATAGCGCGCTCAGGTAGGTGCGTTCGAAAGGCGAAAAAGGATAGTTAGACTGCTTGGAACTTTATAAAATTTTGACCGAACATTCTTGAACATATTTACTTTCGAAAAATGTAAAAAAAAAAAAAAAAATTTTCAAAGTTTCAAAGTCGAATCCTGCCATAAGAAACAGTGCTTCTTTTACAATTCTATATTTCCTCTTCGAAAATTTTTAATGCATGCCCCAAGAAACATTTTCAATAATCTCCAGTTTGCAGTTTCCGAAACGGTTTACGTTGGTAAATTAAAAAAACACCTCTTTTCCGACCTTTAAGCGAAGGACTCTCGAGTAGGATAAATGAGAATAATTCACTAACTTTGTTTTGTTTTCCAGCCTGGAAAGTATTTATTGTAATAATCCCAATTATTTTTCATTTTTTTTCAGGTTCTCGGCTCCAACGCCTGTTTCGCCCATTCTTGATGAATATATTTCGGTTCGAAATGATTTTCGCACACAACGTGTCTCGGCTATAATTTCCCAACTTCCGGTATCGCGGCCTCCCATTTTTTTAATTGCGCCAAGTCTCTCGGCACCCGAAACACTGAGCGTTTCGATTTTTTACTCCGAGAGCCTGTTTTACACGTTGGCACAATACACCACTTAGTCATTTTTCAATATCACCGTTTTTACAAGTTTACAAGTAGAGCACGTCGCGGGTACTCGCGTGAATCAGCGGTTATGTTTGGGTTTTGTTTACTTTTGAAATCTATTTCCGTCTCTCTCACACAGCCTGCATTACTCTATAGCAGCGATCCTCGTGGTCACGAGTTGAAACAGTCGGTGCTTCAATAAGGGCCATCCCCCACCACTGAAACTTTGAGCGAGTTTCAAGACCTGTACGGAAGACCGTGTGCGATACAGAGAGGGAAGTCGGCTGCGGCCGCAAGGTGGGGATCGATTAGCGATGTGGATTGGAGAAAATGGTGGGAAATGTAAAAAGGGGAAATCCCTGTACATGGAAGCTACAATTAGCGAAGCGTTCGCCGTAGCAGATACAATTAAATATATATATATATATATATATATATATATTGTGACGGACGATTTTTCCTCTAACCGGAAACGGGAACTCAAAACGGGATCTGGTGCGGGAAACCGTCACCTTCGGCCGTTCCTCCCGGGCGGGTGCATCCGCAATACCCGGGGCGCCAGAGACGTTGTTTCTCCGGTCGTCTCAACCGGAATAAACTGGGGTCGGGGTGATCAAACCCGACCCGCCAGGCGGAGACTGGAGCTCTCCTTGATTTTTGGTATCCCGGAATCCTAACCGGGTTCGGAGTCTGGAGACCTCCTCGATTTTTGATCGCCGGAATCGTTTAACCGGACTAACTGGATGCACTTGCACGGGGGAGAACGGTGGCGGTAAAGCACGGCCGCTCAGGCTGTGGGTTGTGGTAGAGGGGTCGGGATTCACCGGGGAGTAGCGTGAGCGAGCACGGAATCTATCACTTGCGCGATGACGGTAACGTCACTATAAAATAAAATTAGATTTTATTTTATAGTGCGGGAGCCGGTCGATTAGCCACCCGAAAACTTTTCACGTAACGAAATCCAATCGCGAACACGAACTGCACGCGAAACGTTACACGAACGGGAACGAGAGAGCACGACGACGTGCCTCTAACGCGAGAACGAGAGCGCGAGAGAGACACGACACGTCTCTCCATCGCGGCGTCTGATCGACGACTCTATCACGATATCACTTCAAAATCGGGAGCGATCGCGATTTTGGAGACAACCGTCTCACGCGAAGATTCGGTAGCGACTCTGTACCTCGCGCGACTAAGGCCGGCGTGCGAGGGATTATGCGAGAGCGAGACAGAGCGCGTTAACAGAAAAAATGTCAACACGCTCGCGGCAGCGGACCATGCGAAATCGCCGGTTCAAGCGAGAACTTTATCTCGTATAATATCGAGAGCTGAAATATTATTTCGGGAGCTGGAATATTCTGATAGAATATTCCTTTCGGAATCTATATTTTCTGCCCGAGTTACCCCGAAAACGGAACGGTAACAAGTCGGGAACTTTTCTCGTCGGTAACATGGAGGCTCTCGAAGATCGCATCCCCGGGCCACCGTGCGAAAGCGGGCAAAGCTTCTGTCCAGAAGCGCGGCGCGGAGATCTCCAGCCTCCGCCCGTAACCTAAACGGCCCGCTCTCCAGCACGATGCACCGCTACGGTGGGGCGCCGGCGTTTCAGCCGGGCGTGCACCGATTCCCCGAGAGGCCTCATTGGGTGCACCCCTCGGTCGAGATTGCTCGGTACCTTGAGCCATACGCCGCTCGACCGAGTTCCGCACGCCAACCTAACCAAAACGGAAACACAACCCAAAACCTCAAACGTAACAAAACAAACACTCTAGAGAAAGGACCCTTAACACTAACGAATGGGTCGCAACCCGGGCATCGAGAGCATATCTTGAGCATCGGTAGCCTTTTTGTGACGTGGCTCAAAAAATCACGTCACAATATATATATATATATATATATATATATATATATATATATATATATATATATATATATATATATATATATATATATATTACATAATATATACCGTCGCTCAAAAGTTTGGATACACCAATCGATATTTCGTGCTGCCCTAAGTTACATAGCTTCTTAAAAAAAAGATATCCAAATTTACCGAACGACGTTTTGACGGAAACAAATTCAGCTTTATTTTGCTTTTGTGAAATATTTTTGTATGATTTTTGTTTTCGACCCGGTACGCACTTTTGTACGTGACTGTTTTTTTTTTTGGCTTTTTTTCGACCATCGAGAATTGGGCGCATGACTAATGCAAAAAAAATTGTCGGGGTCGCAGGGGCTCCATTTTCGTTTATTATAAAGTTTCGTGCAATTTTTTTTCGCAATGTTATTTCATTTTTGCTAAAAAAGACTAATTCTAGATAATGCAATGTAAAGAACTAGAGGGTTTAAGAAGAAATTTCAAGGATGTAAAAAGTCGCGAAAGCTTATACTGGATATCCTGACATTTTTTAAGAATTTTCCTGTGAGATTTTTTCTCACAGGAAAATTCGTGACGCCCATTAATTGGAGTAAGACTGTAGATACGAGCATTCTTTTATGAATCGCCTATAAAATAATAATAAATCGGTATTGAGCAAATTTGATTGTTTTCGCATATTACTATTGCACTAATAATTTGATAAGGCGATGATGTATTTTTATTAATTATGTAGTAGTTATCCATCATCCGATAATGCATATTTACCTGTACTGTTCTTCGGGCGATAATCAGGGAAAACGTATTATTTTCGTCATTGAACAGGTTACCGATCAGGCCACAATGGAGTGATGATGGAGGAGATATCGAATTTGGGCCGAAAGCAGGTTTGGTGGGGTCGAGGCAACGGTTTGAGATTGAAAGCAGGTTAAGGAGGCCTGTGTTCTGCACTTTTCACTGAAACTGGGGGTCGTAAGAAGATTTGGAAGTTCTAGCAGAGGCTACACCGGACCAAGAGGAGGTCTCTTCACGGCACTGAACTCAACAAATGGAGTTTCGTCGGTTCAACGGAGATTGGCGGCTTATGTATTACAAAAGAAATGGGTCCTACGAGGGTTCAGGGGAGGCTTAACATTTTGACTCGGGTATTTTCAAACATTGTACCCTTCTTTAGATACCCAATAATCCGCTCTCGCCGATTTCTGCTCGGGGACGGAAGCCTTAATTTTGTGGGTTGAACGCGGCTCGAAAATTTCGACTCGGGACAGCAGCAGATTGGCGGGAAGTGCTTTTTTCCGATGAATCCAAATTTTAATTATTCGGAAGTGATGGTCGGAAGTATGTGAGACGCCCAACAGGTACCAGATTTGACGTGAGGTATCAAATTCCACCCTAAAACACGGTGGCGGGAACATTGAAGTTTGGAGAGCATTTTCTGACGGCGGCGTTGGTTCGCTGGTTGAAATTCAAGGTGTTCAGAATTTACTCCAATACTAAATATTAAATTTAATATAGAGTGCCCGACCGCGTATACCGTGTCAAATTCCTGGAAATATCGTACCAGCGCTGAAGACGCTCCCCACCTCCCCCTCCGTTCCGAAAATCTCCGCAAATCCGCGCAATTGTCGCGTGAACAGTCAGTCTTCTCTTGAAATAAGTACGAGAAGGAACTCTATTGTAATCGATTAACCGCTCGGTCTTATCGATTATACGCCGCTGTGATCCACGTACGCGCATTTTTTAATAAAAATCAAGAAACAAAGTGCAAGTCTACAAGAAAATTTGTTGTGAATCCTGTGCTTTCCTCACACCTATTTCGCGCTATTCCACAGAACTGGCGAATTAAAAATTATATTAAATGTAAATTAAATGTAAAGTGTAATTCGAAACGGATAGTACAGTTCACCTTCAAGGACAACTTTGTTTTCGCTTCGCGCTTCGAACAGTGTAAGCAAAGACTCTCACCCTGCGAGAAACGACTATACAGCTCGGAGAATTAGAATTCGAAAACTCCGAGAATTGTCACAATGCCTTCCTTCGAAGAGCTCATCATAGAGCAACAAGCGACCTTCGAACAACTTCGAATAGTTTTACCGAATTATCGGAAACTCCGTAAAGATCGATTCACGATCAGCAAAACACGAATACGCATCCAAACTCTACAGGAGTTATGGTCTTCATGCAGAGCCCTGGACGTTCAACTTCGTCAAAAGGCTGATGACGCAAAAAACCAACACGCATACTTTATCAACGCTGAGTTCATCCAGGCTGAAAACGACTATGAGGATGTTTTGGACAAACTCACGGACCTTTTCGATCAACAAGAGAAAGCGGCGCATCCAGTCCCGGCGCCATAATTGGCGAACTACACAATGTTCGGCGAGACGCAGGGGTCATCTATGTTTGCTCTCCCACGAATCACCATCCCCAAGTTCAACGGTAAACCTACGAAGGGGGAAAGTTTTCGCGATTCTTTCCAAGCGCTAGTCGGTGAAAATGCATCCCTAACGTCAGGTCAGAAGTTATATTACCTAAAATTATTCGTCACGGGAAACGCTGCTCTCGTGATCGAACACGTATCGGTCTCAGATGCAAATTACGAAAGCGCTTGGCAGCTACTCGAAGACGAATATGATGATCTGCGCGCGTTAGTTCTTGCACACATTCACGCGTTTGCAAATTTACCGATTATGAAGACCGAAGAAGAAAGTGAGCTTAAATTGCTGCGTGACACGGTTAATTCGTCATTGTCCGCGTTAAAAAACTTGAAACGTCCTGTAGAACATTGGGACGACCTATTAGTCTACATGATTTCATAAAAATTCTGTTCGTGCACACGTACCGAATGGAATCTGAGTCTCGGTGCATCAAATATATTTCCGTCATTCAAAACACTTAAGGATTTCTTGACCGAAAGAATCCGCGGTATTTCTGCTCCCGTTCAGATAGAGAAACTCGATAAATCAAACGCGAACGCGTCAAATAAAAATAAGGGTAAAGGTAATGTACACAATGCGACGGCCAAGCAATGTCCCCACTGCTCGGGAACACACAATCTTGTTTTCTGCCCCGCGTGGTCCAAGAAAACACAAGACGCTAGATTCGCGTTCGCGAAAAGCCAATGGCTCTGTTTTAACTGCTTGAAAGCTGGTCATTTTCCGAATAATTGTCCTAGCTCGAATCGTTGTAAAGAATGTAAAACGCCGCATCATACGACGTTGCATCGCGCTTCGCCCGATAGCCATGACGCTACAGTCGCGCCTGACGATCAGGTCGCCGACGTTTCTAATCCCGCAGCTAGCGTTAACGTGCTTCCTGCACGAGCATCACGCTCTTATAAGTCGATCGGTGCGATTTCTGCGAGCAAAGAACGTTCGCCGGACCGGACCGCAACAATTTCCACTATGCAAAAGTGCCTTACTTCCGTACTTCTCGCTACCGCATGGGTACGACTACGAACTCCGGAAGATCGAGTCATAAAAGCACGAGCCTTAATCGATCAAGGTTCATCACATAGCTTTATAACGGAGTCGCTTGCTCATAAATTGCGCACTCCTCGTCGTCGAGCCGATCTCGACATCACCGTCTTTGGAAACGGAAAATCCGCGCGCTTTACGTCCTACGTGAATCTCTCGCTCGAATCATGCTCCGGACAAAACGCGCCGCCTCTTAAAATAAGAGCATACATTTTTAAAAGCCTCACGAATTACGCCGCGAACACCTCGCGCAAAATAAATTCCTGGCATCATTTACGGGGTCTACAACTCGCTGATCCCGATCCCTTCAGTAAGGAGCCGATTAACGTCTTAATCGGTGCAGATCTCTATGGTCAATTATTACTCGGGCCGCTCCAAAAGGGTCCTCTTGGGTCACCGACGGCCCAATACACGCGGGTAGGATGGATAATCTCCGCACCTATCGAAAGCTCTCGCAAACAGCGAGCTTCTCACGCATCCACGATGCACTGTGCTATCGAGCACAGCACAGACGCAATTATTCGTAAATTTTAGGAAATCGAAGAAATTCACGCGATAATACGGGACGGTACATAGTTCGCTTGCCGTTTCATCTCGGGTCAGCCCCAGATATCGGTGACAGTCACCAAATCGCCTTATCGAGATACGCTCAGCACGAGCATCGCTTGCAGAAAAAACCGGAACTAGCCCGGGCATATTCAGATTTTTTACAAGAATACGAATCTCTGGGCCATATGGAAAAGGTTAATAGTCCCGATATAAGAAAGAAGCCGTTATACGTTCCGCATCACCCCGTGATCCGCGAAAACAGCACAACTACTCGCGTGCGTGTCGTTTTCAACGCTTCAAGCGCGACGTCAAACGGAACGTCTCTGAACGATCATTTGCTCATCGGTCCGAAACTGCAACGCGACATCGGCGGTATCATATCAAGCTGGCGCCGACGCAAAATTTGTTTACCTAGCAGATATCGAGAAAATGTTTCGACAAATTAAAGTGCATCGCGAAGTTACAGATTACCAGCGCATCGTTTGGCGACCGACTCTGGCCGTCCCCATAGTAAATTATCGACTCCTTATCGTCACCTACGGTACAGTGTGCGCACCGTATCTTGCAAATCGCGTACTCATACAATTAGCGGACGACGAAAGAGAATCATTCCCTGACGCGGCCGACGTAATCTGTAACTCGACTTACGTGGACGATGTCCTATTCGGCGCAAATGAACAGGAAAAAGCGCGTGTAATTCGCGGCCAACTCGTTGCGCTATTACAACGCGGTGGGTTTACGTTACGCAAGTGGGCAGCAAACGATATCGCGCTTTTATCTGACATTCCGGATATCGGACACGATCTCGCAATCGATCTTTCAAAAGTGGATTCGGCTATCCTCAAAGTCCTCGGCATCACCTGGCTTCTCAAGGAAGACGCGTTCAGTTTCCAAGTAGGGGAAATGCCGAAAGTGCGAAGTACAAAGCGCTCAATTTTATCGCTAATCGCAAGACTGTTTGATCCTCTCTGTTGGGCCACGCCCGTTGTTATCCAGGCCAAAATGCTTATACAAGATTTGTGGCTTGCGAAAGTTGATTGGGATGATGCCGTCCCGCAATCGGTTCAAGACATTTGGGAAAATTATTGTCGCGAGCTTCCGAGCCTTTCGAAATTACGAATTCCACGCTGAAATGGTCTGTCGCCATTTGACAATGCCATGGAACTGCATGGCTTCGCGGACGCATCGCAGCGCGCGTTCTCCGCGGTCGTCTATTTACGCGTTCTCACCTCGCCGTCGAACGTTTCGATATCGTTAATCGCGGCAAAATCCAAAGGCGCGCCATTGAAAACAGTCGCGATCCCTCGACTAGAACTTAATGGAATCGTGTTACTCGTACGACTATTTGAGTACGTGAAACAAATCGTCAAATACGACGTCATTTCCGTGCACGGTTGGACAGATTCCACCGTCGCACTTGCGTGGCTTACCCAGCATCCGTCGCGCTGGAAGCCTTACGTAGCAAATCGGGTCTCCGAAATCCAGACCAAAATGCCGGAAATTAAATGGCATCATGTTCCCACGCAAGATAATCCTGCGGACTGTGCGTCATGCGGACTCTCGGCAGAAGAATTAATTGATCACCCCCTTTGGTGGCCCGGCCCCTCGTGGCTATGCCAGAATTCAGCATTTTGGCCCAAAACTCGACCTACCGCACCGTCCGAGCGCGTGGTCACTCAGAATCAGTTTTCGACGAACGACGCGCCCCAGCGACCATACACGTTGTACAAGAGATGGCAGAGTGGGACCTTTCCTATCGATTTTTCGATTGGGGCAAACTCTTTCGCGTCACGGCCCTCCTTTTGCATTGGCTTCGCAACTTTCGCGCTCGACAGCACGATAAATCAACGGCGCGCGATACTAAATTCGCAGATCGCATACAAGAATCACTCAACCCTTTCCTCGACGGGAAGGGCCAGTTGCGTCTTGGCGGGCGGTTATGCCATTCGTTCTTGTCGTATAACGAACGCTTCCCGCTGATTTTACCGCGCCATCGCATCAGTGGATTAATTATCGTTCAAACACATTTGAGATCGCTCCACGGCGGTTCTCAATTAACGCTACGACTACTGCGCCAAAATTACTGGGTTATCGGCGCCAGACCTCTCGTAAAATCGAAAATCAATCAATGTTTGAACTGTACTTGCAAACGTGCAGTGACTGCACGCCAACTCATGGGGGACCTTCCGTCTCGTCGAGTTAACCCGTCGCCCCCATTTTCTCATTGTGGTGTGGACTACGCCGGTCCATTTCAAGTAACACCCTATGTCGGCCGGGGTAAAAAATCACGTAAATATTACGTCGCTCTATTTATCTGTCTCGCGACTCGCGCAATTCATCTCGAATACGTCGACGATTACGCGACTTCCGGTTTCTTAGCTTCATTTCGACGATTCGTTAGCAGACGTGGTTTGCCTTCTGACATTTACAGTGACAACGGTACAACTTTTCAAGGTGCCGATAATGAACTGCGTCGCGTCTTTTTATCTACGATTAAAAATTCGGAATTGCGCGAAAATTTAGCCACGGACGGAATTCGTTGGCATTTCATTCCGGCTTCCGCGCCTCATTTCGGAGGTCTATGGGAGGCCGGTGTCAAAAGCTTTAAGAGTCACATGAAAAGAGTAGTGGGCTCTCACTCCCGTTCACAACTCGAGTTTTCTACATTACTGTGCGAAATCGAAGCGTGTTTAAATTCGCGGCCTCTCGCCCCACTACGGGACGACCCAGAACATTTCGATGCGCTAACCCCGGGGCATTTCCTGATCGGGAGACCCCTAGCCAGCATTCCCGAGCCCTCGCTGCTCGACGTCAACGAAAATCGGTTATCTCGTTGGCAAAAGGTAATCGCTATGCGCGAACATATCTGGAGAGCCTGGACTCATGATTATTTGCACACTTTGCAACAGCGCGCTAAGTGGCAGAGCTCGTCGCCTTCCCTCTCAGTAGGTACGATAGTCCTGCTAAAGAATGAGTTACTCCCTCCGTGTCGATGGGAATTAGCCAGGGTTATCGATACCCATCCAGGCTCAGACGGGCTCGTATGTGTCGTTACGCTTCGAACCGCGAAAACAAAGTTGAAACGCCCGATCTCAAAGGTCTGTCCCCTTCCCTGTGATCTGCCCTCCGATTCCGGGTTACCTTGACGCGCTTTCGCGCCTATCGACTAAGACAAACGTTTAGTTTAAGTCGATACAATGTCGGAGATGATTTATACCGTTTAGTTTAAGTTCGATACAATGTCGGGCGTGGCTTTGTAAAATTTAATTTGTGTCCGATACCAATAGCGGGTTTATGATTTTGTTATTTGATTTAAGTTCTCGCTTATATTGTCGGCTCAAAATTGTGTAAATCTCGAGATCACACGGAGGTAACTAGTGTCTCTTGTACTTCCTTTCGTTTCTGCCGGAACGAGGCAGGCGGTATGTTCAGAATTTACTCCAATACTAAATATTAACTTTAATATAGAGTGCCCGACAGCGTATACCGTGTCAAATTCCTGGAAATATCGTACCAGCGCTGGAGACGCTCCCCACCTTCCCCTCCGTTCCGAAAATCTCCGCAAATCCGCGCAATTGTCGCGTGAACAGTCAGTCTTCTCTTGAAATAAGTACGAGAAGGAACTCTATTGTAATCGATTAACCGCTCGGTCTTATCAATTATACGTCGCTAGGCATGGTCGCATGACTCTATCAACTTTTCTAGTCCAATAACCAATCAATGAAGTGACGCCAAACAAGGAGCTAAATCCTTGCTTCTGCTACGTGCTGTCGCCAGAAACGGTCAAAGTATCAGACTCCGAAGTTGCCCTTGTTTTCTCTTTTTCTTCGTCTGCGGCGGAAAGGAGAAATTTTTCAGCAGTCGTATCGACGTAGGAGGAAATGGATTTCGTTATATCCAAATAAGACGATGTGGCTAAAAAATTACTTGCAATGTCCATTAGACCGCAAAACTTGTTTCAGCCTGCCAAATCCAAACCTTATGTACCTATTACGACAACAAATCGAGTGTTGATTTCGTAGCGATGACCAGTTTTCTCACTCGACGGTATATAGCGTAGATAACAATTGGCACATTTTACCTGGATTTGAAAGCCAAGACCTTCTTTTTTACAACTTTTGAAGGCAACTGAACCATCGCACTGAGCACATTTCACCAAACTTGCAATTGTTGAGAAAACAAGCAAAAGATCGACGATTCTATAATGATTTTCAACGTCTTCCGGCACGCTCGCACTGGTATTCAACTTTATCTTTTTCGATGATGCACTCTTTGTATTAGCTTTATCTTTATTTTTATGACATCGATTAGGCCTTTTTTTCGATCTACACAAATACGTTCTTGTATCTGTTCGGTTACCTCTTGAAACTTTAGACAATCTCTGCCTTTTTAGTCAGAAAATTTCTTAACGAAATTATAAAATTACTGAGAACAAGCGCTCGACCGAACGTACAACTGACTGACGCTCGTTTCTCTTTTGAAAACATTGAACACCTATAATATATGTATACGGCTTTGTTACCTCTCTTTACTCATTAAAACCTTTTCGAAACAGAATAATGGGAAGGACGACCCGAGTCGAAATTTTAGAGCCGCGTTTAATGATCGCCAAGTGAATAAACTGCATACCTGCTCGTCAGCTGCGCGATGCCTTTCCGACTGCCCGCAGCTGTCGGAGCTACATTGTTAGCGGAGCGGGACTAAATAATCAATAACTTCGAGAGTTTTGCTCTGATTGACTTGAAATTATAGGATTATATTCTTGAAATGTTTAAATGTAAGAAAAGACAAAAAAAATTTCAAAAGTGCAAACCCCTACCCTCCCCTTAAGCGCTGGGGACATAACGGCGTCCTGCTTACTGTTATAGATATTATGCGCTGGGAACACGTGCGGTGGTTCTCGCTGGGGACACGCTCGCTTTCTCTCGCACCTTCTCGTTTCGCTAGCGCTCTCTCTTTGTTCCACTACCGCACAGTTTCATAAGGCCCCTCTTTCCGCTCTTGTGACGAGTACCCGCTGAGTTCGAGTTTGTTGTGTCAGGTCACTGCAATCCTTAACTTTTTGGTATTTAACCCTTTGCACTCGAGCGGCGCCGATACAACGCCCGGCCGGGCGCTGTATCGGCGCCGCTCGAGTGCAAAGGGTTAAATAAGTTTTGAACATGCCAACTGACGATTTATGTGTCTACGGGGGATGCCGTAACTCGAAGCGGAAAAATCCTCATTTGTCATTTCATCGTTTTCCAGAACAGGATGACACGTAAGTATTTTTTTTTCTTGTTAGGAGAAATAATGGAACATTGTATGATGTACGGTGAATTCTCGGATCACAAATGGCAAAATCGTTTAATGAAGCTAAAAATACTAATCACACGTGGACTAAAATTAACTAAGAGTGGATAGATTGAATATTTTTGTGCTTGCGTTAATTTAATTTATTATTTCATGAAAAGTTTCATTTATTTTAGCGGAAGAAAATATACAAAGAATTAGATTCCAGGAAAGAAGAACCAAGAAGGAGAAGAAAAATGAAATAATTAGGATTTGAACATCGGACGCCCCGCCCAGCTCATGTTCCTCATGCTACAAAAAAAGGGGTTCGTACTTCCGATTTAAAAAAAAAATGAATCGTCTTAATAAACTTCAGTTTGCACCAAAATGTTTCAAGCTACTCAAATGTCGGTTTCGATCCAAGGCTCTTAGCTCAAGCGCGGTTTTGCTCTGCAATGTGTGAGAGATAGGTGTCTCATTCCGCCCCCCCCCCCGCCGCGCGACAGCTGTTCGCTCGTCACGCCGCCACGCGGTAGTTTGGGTGGCAAAGTTCTTGTCTTCAGGCCGCCCGTAAGGAATGGCCTTCTATGTCCGTCTGAATTCGTTGACCACACGCTCCCATTTGCAATGAAAAATGCGGCGGGGATGGGTTTTTCAACACGATAACGACCCCAAACATTCTCGACTGCCCATCGCAATCACCGGACTTAAATCGGATTGAGCATTTGGGGCAAGACCTGAAGGGTCGTGTGGGCCGAAAAGCGGCGCGTTGTACATCTCCCTACTAATCTCTGGTGTTGGAACAAAGAATCACTCTACAAGCGTGGAATAAGGTTCATGTTTTGTCGAATCAAGTTTTGTTATTTTCAAGCATTTTTGTTATGTTTTTCACACGCAATAGTGGGTGGTCCAATACTTTTGCACACTTGTTAAATGAAAAGTGATGGACAATCAAATATTTTAGAACAAAATCTATGTATATAATTAATTGTTTTTAAATATAAGTGAATAAATGTTGTCATAACTCGTTTATTTTTCCCCAACGTCGTATTTCAATGCAATATGCCTGAAAAATAGGATTGCCCAATATTCGCATGCAACTATATATCGGTATATTAATTGAATATGCAACCAAAATATAACACACACACGCACAGAGGTATATTAATAAAATATACAACAAAATATAACATATATATATAGTTTTATATTTGATTGCTAATATATCACTATGTTTTTATTTTTTTATTATTTATTTTCGTCATTCTTGCCCTGCTGGGCTTTAGAATATTTTACATTTTCATTCTACATATGTTCTTAACTCCTCTGCTTGAAAACACATAATCTTTATCCGTTTGCTTTCCTTTTCTTTCGCGCATCTTGATCCCTTTTCCTCTCCTTAATTCTTGCCTCTTTCTGGAATGCCCTATGGCAGTCGCATAGGGCTGGTATGATCTTTCCTCCGAATACTTGAAGACATCGCTTTCCAGTATTCTCCCATGTTCGAATTATTTCTTCTACTTCCTCCTTTAGTTCTGTCCTTATCATTTTCTTAAATTCTCCACATGCCCGTTTGTGCTCATTGTTTTCTTTTTCTATTCTGCAGATTCGGCATTTCTCCTCCTTAAATCCTTTCCTCCCACTTCGCCCCGCATTTCCACACCTTATTCTTGCCCGCTCTTCTTTGTCCCTAATTTTTGGGTTTCTATCCTCCCAGTATTTTTCCTCTCCTATGTCTGTTTTCCATTCTATGTATTCCGGACAGTATCGTGAATTGTCTATGCGGTTCCAATCCCCTCGAATGTTCTGGTCTCCACTAATTCTACAGCCCTCCTGCAATCGCTTGTGCAATGCTCGTATGTTCATCCCCTCCTTCATGCCTCTCAATGATAGCCCATCCCCGACTCTTTTCCATGCTTTCACTACTTTCGTAATCCAACCTGCTGCTCTCGCATTATCCCAATTCCTCAATTCTTCTTTTAAGCAAATTTTGGGTCACCTATCGTCGTCCATCTTCAGGATCTCTATTATGTATTTTGACGCTCTTCTCCTTGTTTCCACCTCCAATTTTTGTCTTCCTGTCTCCATTCTCTATACATACGCCGGCGTGTTTTTAGCCACTCCAATTGACATCTTCAAGTATCGCCCTGCCATTTTCTCTAATTCCTGTATTTCTTTCCAACCCCAGACCTCTACTCCGTACATGAGTATTGTCCTTACTAGAGGATCCATCAGATATAGTCTTCTTTTCAAATTCCCTATCTTCGCTCTTTTCATCGTGCCCCATGCCGCATTCGCCGCTACCTGCGCTTTTCCCGCCAAATTCCTCAGATGATCCGTGTAGCTATTTTTTGTTGTAAATACAAATCCTAGATAATTGTATTTGTTGACCTCCTGAATCTCGTGGTCTCCAAATTTCCACTTTTCGTCCGAGTTTCTTTTTTCTTCTTTCCGGAATACCAATACCTTCGTCTTCTTCACATTTACCTGTAGCCTGTTTCTCTCGACGTATCTTTTCAGCCGTCTCAGCATCCCATTTAGCCCCTCCTTGTTTTCTGCCAACAACGTTACATCGTCCGCGAATTTTAGCGGGAAAATCTTTTGGATTCCAATCACAGTTCCCCCTTCATTACGTCTCACCCAGTCCTCCTCTAATTCATTTAAGAAAATATTAAACAGTGTAGGGCTCAGCGGACGCCCTTGCCTCACTCCTCTCTTTGTCTCAAACCTTTCTGTACACCCTTCCTGCGTGATGACTTCATTTAACGTTCTTTTGTATATGCTTCTTATCATTTTCACTACTCTGCCTCTTATTCCCATCCTTTCCATTTTTTCGATATCAGCTCACTGCCCACGGTATCGAAGGTCGCTTTGAAATCCACGAAAGCTTACCGCCTTTCTCCCTCAAGTTTTTTCCCACCAGCGTGGTCAATACAAATATGTGATCTCTCGTCGTTCTTTTTTATCTAAACCCGTTTTGACTCTCATGCGGCTTGTTATTTTCCAACCACTTTCTTAATCGATTTGCCATTATTGTCGTAATCACTTTATAGCCCACATTTGTCAGTGAAACTCTTCTATAATTCGCTGCGCACTGCGTATTTCCGGCCTTGTATATTGGGTAGATTCGTGCTGTCTGCCAACTTTGATCTATTTTCCAATCCTTCTGCATTGACCCCTGTTAGTAATTCCAGTCTAACCCTATCCTCACCGCGTGTTTTGTTCTTTATCATGTTCTTCATTACTTTCGTAGTCTCCTCCATCTCGATATTTTTGTTCAATTGCTTCAGTCTCCATTCCGTGAAGTCGTCTGCGATGTCGTGTTCCTTTTTCTCCTCCTTTTGTTCCTCTCATCCTCCTCCTAATACTTTTTCAAAGTGATCTTGCCATTTCACTTTTGTTATACCTGTGCCTGCTGCCCTTTTTCTTGTTCTGAATCTTCTAATAGCCTCCCAAAATTCCACCAAGTTTCTGCTTCCTTCCACTTTCTCCCACTTCCATCTCTCCCACTCTTGTTTCTTTTGCCTATATAACTTTTTTAGTTCTCGCTTTCCTTTAGTCAGATCCTTCCTATCTGTCTCCGTTTTTGTTTTAAGAAATGTGCGCAAGAAATGTCCAGATCTTCGATCTTTTTTCGTTGCATTCCTTGTCATACCAAGGATTTCCTTTTTTCTTGTCTGGTTTCTTAGTCATCCCAACTGCCTTTGCTGATTCCTTAATTATCCCTATCAACTTCTGCCACCTCTCCGCCAGTGTGCCCTGGTTTAGGTTCTCGTTCCATCTCTCTTGCATTGCCCTTTCATGGTCTAGTTTTTTCTCTTTCTTCCATATGTAAACCTCCTTCTTTTTAGTCCTCGTTCCGCTTTCTCCCTCCTCTTCCTGCTAGTGCCGCACGCTAAAGTGTATCACCACTGGGAGGTGGTCTGACTCTATTCTCTCCATGCGTTCAATCTGCATGTTGGTTCCCTTCTCTTCTTTTATTAGTCAGCTCTATATGTCAGCTGATCATTCACATCACCGTGCATCCGCCCATTCAAAATTGTGAGTCCAAAGTCTTCGCACATTTGGATCAGCTGCCTTCCTTCCGAGTTCACACCTTTGTCCGCAGATCGACGTAGCTACCCCTCATCCTCCGTTCGATCCTGCCTCCCATACCCCTCCCAGATTCTCGCGTTCCAGTCCCCTACTATTAACAATTTCTCATCACTCCCTATAGCGTCATACACGAGTTCGTCTACGAGGAAACGCGCGAGGCCTATGTCTTCGATTTCGATTGAATTTGCCATGCTGGTAGAATCGGTAAAAATAGGCGATACGTATTTTTTTATATCGGCAGAACCCGATTTTTAAGGGTTGAAACGCATCCTCGAAAATTGGGGTGTTTTTCATTTTTCGTCGATAACGTTTTAACGGTACGAAATATGAAAAAACTTCAAATTCCAACAATGTTTATTTTTTGTGTACTATACATTGGAGATGAGAACGATGCAGATAGCAACAAATTTCATATTGTTTATTGCAGAAATGCAATTTTTTCAACTGTATCTTCGAGAATGTTTAATCGATTGGGATGTAAATTTGCATACATGTAGAGAATGGAAAAGTGCGGATACGGATTTTTTCTTTCTCCGATATCTCACAATTAAGGGGTTGAAATTGCCCGTCGATTTTTTTAGCCAAGAGCATCGTATAATCAGCTAGCCTTTTGGCATTTCGGTCTAAATTCACGTCAATATATGTTCGTGTTATGACGCAATTCCATATTTGTAACATTCTAGCCCCCCAAACGAGGGCCCTTCGAGAGGGGGTCCTCTCTCGAAAGGCAAACGTTCAAAGTTCTTACCGTGCGGCATGGACGAAAATTTGTAGAAATAAAAATAGGTTACAAAGAAAGTACAATCAGTCAAAATAGACGATACACATTTTCTCGTTTTAGCGGAACGACACTCTGAAGGGGTCAACGCACCCTTAAAAACTTTGTTCTTTTTATAGCTCGTGGACGGGTCGAAATAAAAGTAAAGTTCGAAGGTAAAAAATGTTGTTTTCTTCGACTGTTAGACGTTCATGATGATAATGATGAGTACAGCAACAAATGGCGTGTTCTCGGCGTAGGGATATTGGCGAGCCCACCGCCCGGGAGGAAAGACAGTAAGAAGCGCTGCTGGAGACAGCTATGCGAGGAGGTGGACCAGGACCCCTGGGGTCTGGGTTACAAGATTGTGACGCAGAAGCTAGGGGCCCGAAGTCCGCCGGAACTCCAAGACGCGACGACCATGGGACAACTCACCCGACGAGGGAGGAACCCTGGGACACGGACGACAGACGAGACGCCCCGGTCTTCACTGAGGAAGAGCTTACTAAAGCTACGACCACTCTGAAGGCGGGGAAAGCACCTGGACCGGATGGCATACCCGGGGAGGCCCTTCGGCTGATGGCACGCCTGAGGCCTGGCATACTCCTCGGCATGTACAACGAATGTCTTAGGACAGGGACATTCAGCGCGCGCTGGAAGACGGCTAGACTGGTCCTCCTTAGTAAAGGAAAAGGAGAGCCGCATATGCCGTCTTCCTGTAGACCTCTGAGTCTACTGGACACGACGGGTAAAGTTTTCGAACTTCTACTGAGACCGCGACTGACAGACGCGATAAGAGCGGCCGGGGGCTTGTCCGAGAACCAGCACGGCTTTCGCAAGGGACGATCGACTATAGGGGCAATCCGCAAGGTCATCGAGACCGTCAGGAGGACGGACGAGGCCTGTCACGCGGCAAGGCCCCTAGTGATACTGGTGACTCTAGACGTGAGAAATGCCTTCAACTCGGCTAGGTGGGGGGATATCTTGGGGGCGCTGGAAGGCACTCTCCGGATTCCTCCTTATCTACTACGGGTACTGAAGGACTATCTCAACGACAGACGCATCACGTACGAGACGACAGATGGACAGGTGACCAGAAGTATCACCGCGGGTGTCGCGCAAGGATCAATTCTCGGACCGGACCTATGGAACGTGACGTATGACAGCCTGCTGAGGCTGGGGATGCCGCGCAACGCATCGCTCGTCGCTTACGCTGACGACGTGGCGGCGGTGATCGTGGAGCGCAGTGCGGACCTGGCCCAGCTGACACTGAACCAAGTCATGAGACGCGTTGACAGGTGGATGACGGAGCACGGACTGTCTCTTGCACTGGACAAGACGGAGCTTCTCATGCTTACGCGACGACGAATACCGACAATCATTCCGATGACAGTCGGAACGGAATGTATGGGTACCAGAGGAGAAGCTAAGTACCTTGGGGTGACTCTGGACACGAAGCTGACCTTCTGGCCCCATATAAAACGAACGGCCGAGAAGGCGGCGGCGAAGGTGACTTCGCCCAGCCGCCTGATGGCAAATACGCACGGACCGAGACCGTCTATACGGAGACTACTGATGACGACGGCCCACTCGATCCTCCTGTATGGCGCAGAGGTCTGGGCGGACGCGCTGGCCATTAAAAAATACAGGAAGACGATGACGTACGTACAAAGACAGGGGGCACTAAGGATAGCGTGTGCCTACAGGACCGTCTCGGTAGAGGCGATCCTGGTGGTGGCGGGCGTGATTCCTATAGACCTATTAGCCACAGAACGAAAACGAATATACGAACGCGACGAAAGGACTGAAAGGGCTGACGCGGCAAGGTATGAAAGAGAAAAAACCCTGACGGACTGGCACGCACGCTGGATGACCGAGACAACCGGACGATGGACAAGACGGCTAATAACGGACCTAAGACCGTGGACCGAACGGGGTTGGGGGGAGGTAAATTTTTACCTGACCCAGCTCCTCACGGGACACGGATATTTCCGAAATTATCTGTACAACATGAAACGAGTACGTACGCCGGACTGTAAGTACTGCGGACACACACGAGACGATGCGGAACACACGTTCTTTGCGTGTGACAGATGGACGACCCGAAGACAACAATTGGAACGGAGGACTGGACACATCACGCCCGATAACATAATCGAGCTGATGCTACGAGACGAAGACCACTGGACAGACATCGCCACCTTCGTCGAGGCAGTGCTGAGGCGTAAGAAAGATGATGGATGCCTGGAGGATGAATGAGGGAGACATGACATGTAAACGGTAGAGACGTAGCGACGGGTAAACGAAACGAGACGGACGATGGACAGGACCCGCGGGGGTGAGGTTATACTAACGTGTTGCCACCTTGCGGGGCGGACAGTGGAGGGGGATGTTTTAGTCGGTATATCACCATTCCGACGGCACCGGCATGTGTGGGAGTCCGACACACGAGACAGCCCACGGGGCCGACTTACGGTGCGTAATTTGCATTTTTACCCCCTCCTAAAAAAAAAAAAAAACAAATGGCGTGTTGTTTATTGCAATAATTCGTGAATTACTTGTGAAAAATCACTCTCCAGTTTTCCACTTATATGGACACAGGCAAGGCTCGCAATCACGGACTGACTTCGTGCTTCGGGAAGCAACTGGATTACAATTGTATATTTACGAAAAAATTCCACTTCGCTCACCGTATCGAAGGCATTATCTGTAGAGATTACAGCGTTTTTGGGTTGCTGCTGCAACTCATGAACTGAACGATGCAAACATTTTTATCTTAGCTTATAACGCAGCATAATTTATTCTTTATCTTTAACGTTAATTTCACAAATAGCAGAACCAATGAACGAAAGAAATAAATCTTCGCAAAGAGCGATTACGTCGCAAAGAGCGGCTACCCCACGACAACCTTAAAATCGCCTTATTAAAGATGAATAGCAGTTCCGGTAATAGCGTGTGTCGTAGTTATTTTTTTTTTCGTGTGCACTTATCAATTGGGTTTCAAGTCATATAAATTCACCAACGATCATTATTGCTGCAGTTACGATGGAGAAGTCAGCCATACATTTTGAGTTCAAAATACGAATAAATATGTACGTTAATGCGGTGAATGTTATTCAACTTCTATCCATAGCGATAAGTACGATGAATTTGCCTCGCACTCCAATCACCGAACAGAAAAAAAACTGTTCAGTAACGATCTAGAAAACATTATCATTGAAGCGATGGATCAACCTATGAAAATGGAAGTCGAAAATGATTCGGATTTTTTTTCACCAAATGAAATTTATGAAGCAGCCGCAATAGAATAAGACAGTGATGGAGATTGGCACAGACAACGATGCCTAGATCCAAAAATTGATGAAAATGTATGTACCCAAGATATAGAAGAATTGAGTTACGAATACAAGACAAGATCTGTAGATTACTGGAGATCCGGGGCAAATGGGGATAAAAAGTGATCATCTGTTCAAACGAAATTCCAAAAGGTGAAAACAGAGCCGCAGTTACGCCGGTGGGCCCATAGTATAAATAAGGGTGGCACTTACAAATAAAAGTTAACAAAAATAGCTCACTCAAAGTTAAACAATTTTAATGATGCTTTGGACAAACGCTGCCTGTCCATGATATATATCTTCGACGATGGGCCTTACGTGCACGAGAAATTGTAGAAATGCCAGCTATAAATTGTCAAGCATCCGCTTCTTGGCTAAGGACATTTAAAAACCAACACGGAATTGTGTCACGAAGATTACTAAATATGTAACAAAACAACAATTATCAAACGCTGATACACTTCAGAACAAAGCTATCGGATTTATAGAAATGGTGAAAGTCAACATAGCCAACGTTGGGGCTGGAAACACATTTAATTCTGATCAGAGTGGATTCAATTTAGAGCCACATACAGGCCGCACATTGGCGAAAGAAGGGCAGAAATTCGTTGAGACAGTAGCGCAATCGAAAACATCAACAACACACAGTTATACTATATAGCCTTTGATTTCTGCGAGTGGCAAGCTTTTGGTACCTATGTTGATCGTTTTAAACGAACCTACTGGCAAATTTGGTCCTCGAGTGGAAGAAACTATGTTCAGAGCCGAAAATATATTTCTATTGGCTTCGAAATCTGGAAATTTGACGACAAATCATTTCAAGCGTTGGTTCCAAGAAGTATATATTCCTAATACGGGTCCAAAATCGGTAATCCTTCTGGTTTCTTGGAGCGGTCGATGTCCTACTGCATTTAAAGAAATGGATATGCAAGGGAAAGATATTAAAATATGAACCATTCCAGCAGGTAAATATATTGCACCAGTTTCATTAGTTCTGTAGACAATTAGTTCATATGAAAATTAGTAATTCCTGCAGGTAAACCTGGAATGATACAGCCCCTTGATGTTTGTGGCTTCCGTGTATGAAAAACTTCGTCAAAGACTTTTCCGACGCAGTAATATTATAGCATTACGACGTCAATCTGCATTTGAGGGACAATATTGTTAAGTTACAATCTCTTACACACAACCAGTTTTCTTCATTTTTCCGATTATGTTGTAATCTTCAAAGGCAGTACCTGTCGGGGGAGAATTTCTTCGTAAATATACAATTGTAATCCAGTTGCTTCCCGAAGCACGAAGTCAGTCCGTGATTGCGAGCCTTGCCTGTGCCCATATTAGTGGCAAACTGAAGAGTGATTTTTCGCCAGTACTTCCCGAATTATTGCAATAAACAACACGCCATTTGTCGCTATACTCATCATTATCATGATGAACGTCTAGTAGTCGAAGAATACAATATTTTTCCCTTCGAACTTTATTTTTATTTCGGCCCGTTCACGAGTTAGAGAAAGAACAAAGTTTTTAAGAGTGCGTTGACCCCTTAAGAGTGTCGTTCCACCGAAACGAGAAAATGTGTATCGACTATTTTGAGTACTTTCCTTGTAACCCATTTTTATTTCTGAAAAATTTCCGTTCATGCGCATGGTAAGTATTTTGAACATTTGCCTTTCGAGAGGGGGACCGTGGGGGGTGGAATGTTACGAATATGCAATTGCGTCATAACCCGAACGTATATTGACGTGAATTTAGACCGAAATGGCAAAAGGCTAGTTGATTATACGATGCTCGTGGCTAAAAAATAGAAGAGCCGGTTCAACCCCTTAATTGTGAGATATCGGAAAAAGAAAAAATCCGTATTCGCACTTTTCCATTCTCTACATGTATGTAAATTTACATCCCAATCGATTGCAAATTCTCGGAAATACGGTTGAAAAAATTGTATTTTTGCCATAAACAATATGAAATTTGTTGCTATCTTCATCGTTCTCATCTCCAATACACGAAAAAATTAACATTTTTGTAATTTGAAGTTTTTCATATCTCGTACCGTTAAAACGTTATCTACGAAAAAGATAAACGCCCCGATTCTCGGGGGTGCATTTCAACCCTAAAAAATCGGGTTCCGACGATATAAAAAAAAAATACGTGTCGTCTATTTTTACTCATTCTACAAGCATGCCAAATTTCATCGAAATCGGAGACATCGACCTCCCAACGTTTCCTTGTGAGTACGTTCGTACTTTTGCCACTCCTGCATTGTTGTAGACCATTATAACCCTCCATTTCTTCCATTCCTTTCCATCCTCCATTCAATGCATAAACCGTACTTCCACTCCCAAATCGTCGCCTTCCTGAAATCTTTTTTTAGTCCCACCATCTGCCCTCCACACGCTCTTCCCTTTGATTTGTTTCTGACTGCTGGTTTAGCTTCTCATTTGTAGTTCTTGCTTAACTTGTTTTTAGCCGTTTCCAGTGACTTTTATTTAACCCATGTTTCTTGTAGCACCACTATCCAAATTTTTTCCAAGAATTTATCCGCTTCTCCCAGTCTCCCTATTCCCGCTGTATTCCATAGGACCATGTTGACCCTCTTCGGCTCTCCTCTGATTTTCGCCGAAAATTCGGACCTCTTAGCTGTTTGCTACGTTCGTTCCAATGCCAGCATTGACTATCTATATACAGCTTCATATAACCCAAGCTCACTCGGGCTCCCTTCTCCCCTTCCTCCTTTGCGATCCGTCCTATCTGCTGTTGGATTTCTCTTTCAGTTCTCGTGAGGTCGTCATCCATGTATATTCTCGTTCCTTTCAGGTTTCTTTTTTTTTCATAACTTCCCTCTTGTCCTCTAGGGAAAATAGATGAACGAGTACTATTTCTCCTTTATCTATATCTGCTTTCCCGATCGTGATTGCCTTTTTCACTTTTACCTCCATCCCGAAATTATGGTCGAAGAGTTCCTCCACCTTTTCCTTAAGTCTACTGCTTCCGAAAAACCCGCCTCTTATTATCACGTTGCTTCTTCTTATCTGCCGTTCTGCTTTTTTTATTTTGTCATCCATGACCGTTAGAGCCCTGCTCGATTCTTCCCTGCTGCTTTCTGTTGCTATCCTTGTGACCTTCTCCTCAATTTTCTGCATCAAACTTTCTTGTCTTTGTATTTCAGGTATTGAGACTCTTCTATCGGCCAACTGATTTTCCAGCTGCTTTTCAATTAATGTTTCAACTGCCTTTCCCCTTCTTCTTGTTTTGTTCCGCTTTTTCCTCCAATCGCTCTATTCTTGTCATTAATATCTGCTTTTCAATTTTCCATTCCTTCTCCTTGCTTTCATAGGCCGCTCTTATGTGGACTATTTGCTCCTGAAATATGTTGTTCAGTTCCCCACATTCTTTTTTGATTATACCAATTTCTTGGCTCAGACTCGCTATTCCCCTGAATATTGTACTTTCATTCCTTCAATCATTTTTTTCATTGACCTGTTAATTTCCTCAATTTTTTCGCTAAGCTTAAGGGGCTGTACCAGTGTGACACTTTCAAAAAACCTAGCTGGCGCGTCGCGTCCCTCATGCGGCCAAGCAGGTAGCGTCTTAGATAGTCCTAAAGCTAAATGTGACGGCTCATGGAAGGAGTATAAACACAAACCTGCACTGCATGCCGATGTCCAAAAAGCAATAAAACCAGTGTACGAAGATTTAACTGACGAGACAACATTGTCGAGATGCGTGGGACATTATACACAAACTGAAAACGAATCATTCCATTCGATTGAGTGGAAAACTGATTCGAAAGCATCATTTGCCGGGATTGATATCGTTGTCATCGCAACAAAGATGGCGACTTTGCTATTTAATGATGGTTAGATTCATTTGCTGCATGTTATGATAGAACTACGCTTCGAGTACGGAGCGCGCGCCGATGAAATGTGCAAGTTGAGTGACCAGGAATGCTTGTTGGATGCAGGCAAGAGATCGCAAGCATTGACAAAAGAAGCTAGGCTGACAAAAAACGACGTTCGGCAATTGCTTCCACAGAAAAAGTTGAACTCAAGAAGAAGAAGAAGAAGAACACAGAAGAAGTTGAGTACTGCGCGAGAACTTAAACGCGTGGTTTTCGAAACAGCATTTTGTACTAGTTTTGCCGCTATAACTCAAGAACGATTGAAGATATCGATTTTCTTTTAATGAACATTTCAACTTCCCTACAAAATGAACCGATGTCTATGTAAAGAATCAATTTGTTATTACTATTACAAAAAATGTCATTCGTTTTTCGATGTGTTTCAAATTTTGGGTGCCATTTTAAACATTTTAATGTTTTCAAAAAATGTTAAGCTCCGTTTTCGGAGGAAATCGCCTGGCGTGAATGGCGTATGGGAATTTCCGAAAACTTCAACCGGCCACTTGGAATCGTGGCAATGAGGCAATGACCACATGAGACGCGTGGTCTTTTTTATACGCCCATATCACCTTTAAATATTTATATTTTTTAAACTGCAACCACCGAATTTAAGGGGAGGTACATGAGTAAACGGCGAGAAAAAGAGGTAAATTTCGGGAATTTGTATCTCAAAAACTAATGTTTCGATTGGATCCGGGTTTTTTTTTATTGGAAAATATATACATTGAGGTATGTTTAGGAATTAAAAAAAAATTAATTCGTTGACTGGAAGCAATTCAAACGCGATTATCTCGAAACATAGTTTTTGAAGTCGGTGCCAGATGTATCTCGAAAACAGCTTGTCCGATTTTGTCCAAATTTGGATACAATATTCTTCGATAGTTTTTGTCGTTCGCCACGTAGGATTTTTTTTGAAATTTTCATTTTTGACGGAATTGCGACCGTTTTAATTTAACATTCGTTTTTCGTTCACAATTCGTGAAGATTTGCGATTGCATACACATTGCATAAAAAAGCAATGCTTCAATCAAATGAAAAACCCCTACGTGGCGAACGAAAAAAACTATCGAAGAATATTGTATCCAAATTTGGACAAAATCGGACAAGCCGTTTTCGAGGTACATTTGGCACCGACTTTGAAAACTATATTTCGAGATAATCGAGTTTGAATCGCTTCTAGTCACCGAATTTATTTTTGAAAAATCCTAAACATTCCTCAATGTACATATTTTCCAATTTAAAAAAACCGGATCGAATCGAAACATGTTTTTGGGATAAAAATTCCCGAAGTTACCTGTTTTTCCCGCCGTTTACTCAGGTACCTCCCCTTAATAGACAAAACTCCAATAAAAACGTTGCAAAAAAGAATGTATGTATGTTGTTTCGGTTCTTCACTAGTCCCCTTAATGATGGTTACAAACATTAATGACGTTTTTTTTATTTTTACAAAATTTCTAAACTTTGACCATTTCGGCCACCCAGACGAAAAAATCGCAACATCTTGACGCTTTCGCATGCTTTTTGTGGATACTATAAACTTAGAAAAATGCCTAAACATAATGGTTACTATAGTTGTCTGCGGACATGTCGTAAGTTTTGTAGTTTAAGGAACAGACGCCGTGTCTTCACATTTTTTTATCATCTAAATTTCGTATCGAGTTTTTATAAAAATTAAAATCAATGTTTTGCCTTTGAAACATGTGCTCGTTCATTTTGAAATTGGGGATAACGAGCACCGACAAGACGAAGAGTCGAAGCGAAAAAAAAGATACTATTCTCCAACTGGAAGCATATAATGAGGGACGTGTTTTGGGGGTGAAAAACCCCCTCAATGTAAAAAAAAATCTCTAACTAACCGTTGGGGGGAGGTATTTTATATGTAGAAAGTGTGTACCAAGTTTGAAATAAATCGGTCATGGAGTTTTCAAATGGCAGTAAACACGGACTTTGAAAAAGCGGTTTCAAGAAAAACGCGGCACCGGCTTGTTTTACGGATATTTTTGCATACAAATTTCACGGAATGTTCTTAAAATGACACTTAACAATGTACAAAAGGTTTCAATAAATTTACTCTATCCATATAGATGAAAAAATTCGCAAAAAGTGTTTTTTTTTCACGCTGAAACCCCTACCCTCCCCTTAATGAAAAAAACAGAACTAAAGTAACGCGAAAAACATCGATACGTTTAGAGAAAGGTTAAATAATTATTGAAAAAATGTTGAACTAAAATAAGAAAAAAAGTATACAACGTTAAAAAAAAATAATTGAAAAAAAAAAACGATTTTTTAAAAATCTTTGCTTCTCTTTCTCAATCTCGCCAAGAGTTCCACGCGCAATCGACGAAATTACGAGTTCACATATATTGTCTATAACACGACGATGCTGAAGTCTCTAATACCAACGTGATTTTCCCCACCCTTTCCTTTCCACCCCGCATAATTGTGCTCCTTTTTTTCTCTGTTTACATCGCGTTTATTTCACTTCTCTCTTTCTTCGTTATAGTTCAAATTTGCATATAGACCCGAATATTTTATAATATTAATGAATTACTGGGAATATTAGTGTAACGATTAAGCTTGGCGTAAATTTCAGTCGTTTACGACGATTATGGCAAGCTCGGGAGGAACATAAAAATATTTTTCCTTTTTCCCCCCCTTATATTAGGTTTTTTTCTTTGCTATCCTTTTCTTTAAGTTATTTTATCGTCCTTTCGCGTACAAGGTGACGATGGACACACATACGCACAGACAGTCGGAAATACGCACACATTCTTGAATTATCCCCGAGAAGATTTGGCGTTCAGGCACTCTGTTGTATAGCGGCTTGTCAGGGGAAAACGAAACGAGATCGAGGACGAATCGGAGGACCGAAATTGAAATACCGAGCATGGTGTCATTGATCATTGCTACTGTCGTTGAATAAAAAGCTCAGTCTCTTCGGGTGTATATATTTTTTTCACTCGAAAATTCATTATTTTTTAATATTCGGAAATGGTATTATTTATTTAACGAGGTATGAAAAAAAGATGAATTTGAAAAAAATATCGTTGCAAAATGCATAAATAAATGAATTAAAACCCGATAAAGACAAATACATGTTTTTTGCACTCGACAAACCCAAATAAGTCCAAAGAAAATAAAACTATTACAGTCTCTAAAGGGTTTATATATATTTTCTAATTTCGACTTTTTATTATATATTTAAATTATTTTTTAATGGAAAAAATCGTTGAAAAACGAATGAATAAAAAAAATAAAAATGCAAGTTCTTTGCACTCGACAAATTCAAAGAACAAGCATCCATTTCAGTCTCTTTGGTTTTGTAAATATTTTTTTTTCAGAATTTTCATTATTTATTCAACAAAGTTACTTTTTTTTATTCATTTCAAGAAAAAAAACCTTGTAAAATGGATACTTCAGTATCTCCGGTTTTTCTATATTTTTGTTACTCGGAAGTTTGATTTATTCAATCAAGTTTCTTTTCCCATCCACATTAAAAAAGATCTCTATAAAATGAATAAATATAGGGTTGATAATAAAATGTAGATTGTAGTCAGCAAACCCAAACAAATTTTATTGCAGTTTTTTAAATGCATTTTTTACTTTTTTGCTATTCCGAGTTTTCATTATTTCTTAGCAAAGGTTCTATTCTTTTCTTAATTCGGGAAAATATATTTTTCAATGAGTAAACGAATAAAGAAGTTTTGGTATCTCGCGCCGAACCCAAACGAAGCCCGTTTCAGCTTTCAAATCCGTACATGTATATTTTTCATATCGAACATTTTAATCGTTTATTCAATGAACTTTTCTTTCGTTTATGCGTCCGGAAAAAAATCACTTTAAAGTGAATAAGAACGTTAATAAAGGTCCTGGTATTTCGCGCTTGATCCTCGCTGCTTCCCCGGACGATTTTTCGCGCGCCTTCTTGCCCTCGTTATCGACGAGCAGAACGTGCGTACAAAGTCAGACACACGATATCATCGTTACACATCAAATGTTTTTTTTTGTTGTTGTCAAATCTCGATTTCGGGCAACTTTTCCCGCTTTTTATTCTTACGTGCGTCTCATGGTATGTAAAAGATTATCGAATAACGGTTAGATACGGCCGTAAAAAACTACGCGACGAATCGTTTGAACACTTGGGCAGTTTTGGAGTTTCTTTTGTTTTCGGTCTTCACGGTTTTTTGAAGTTTATTTTTTCTTCCTTCAACGGAGACTCGCTGCTAACGACTCCGGAGTGTTTTGGTCGTTACGTTTTGTCTGTCGCTCTCGTCGCGACGTATGCCTTCACAGTATATACATATCATACGAAACCTATGAACGTATATATTCGGTTGTATACTACATTAATATATCAGTATATTGTACGATAATATGTAACGCACTATGTAATCTGCAAATATAGCGACAACTGACGTGACCAAATACATAATATAGAAACGTACACGACTATTGTATATTTTATATTTGGTTACGTATATTATTATTACTATATTTATTATATAATATACTGATAGTACGTGTACATGGTGTCTCGGATAAAGTGTAGCAAGCTTGTATCTTGGCAAGTACGGTTTGTTGTGACAAATCTTTCGAATAAATGTCGTTCGGTTTGAACAGGGGAAACAATTCGGCAATGGCAATTTGACCTTGGGGATAAACGGCAAGATCATACGAAGGTCGGGAGGGACATTGAACGTTAACCACTTGACCGCCGCCGTCTCGTGCTTACTGTCGCTATGCACCGGTAGATATTGGTTGCGTGAGACTCCTCTTGCGATTTTCTCGAAAACACCTAAGTAGTACGCCTTGCTACTTGCACATTAGGTTGTCCTAATGGACTACTAAAAGTATACAAGGTTTGAAGAAAACCCCTGATCTGAACGTCGTGGCCTCCGCTTGTGAGTTTGAGAGTTTTTCAAAACATTACAAGTATTTCTATATAGATTACTTTTTCAGTTAGGATAGCGGCGGTATTGTAACTTTCGAGTCTCATAACTGAAAACTACTCGATAAAAAAAATACTTAATCGTAGTGTTTTTTTAAGCTCTCGACTTAAGCTATAAGAATGAGCGATAAAAACTAGGGCTGCTGGTCAAATATTTCCGACTTGACCTTCGAGTGAACTTGTCGGTTATGCTCAAAGTCAAACTAACATAGCCATCTCTTCCCCCTCTTGAAACGAAACGTTTTTCATTATTATTCGTACTTTCTGAAATACAAGCTTGTAGTATTTTATCCGAGACGTCCTGCAGTATTAATATATAGGATGAATGCTTGGAAGGGACGGTGCAGAGAAACGCGACCAACTCGAATACGACAGTTGTACCAAAACTTGGCCCAGTATGCGCGCGCGTCACCTTAGGTTATTGATAATTCTCGTAATAAACTTAATATTAGTGGCATCAGCAAAGTATCTAGAATCGTTGAGGAACAAAAGAGAGCGAGAGATAGGGAAAAAAAGAAGCGGAATAGAAGTAACAAAGGCCCGATCGAGAGAGAATGATCCCTGTATTTTTTTTCCGTTGCACTTTCTCCTTTAGGCCTTTCTTCCGTCTCTCTCAGTCTCCTCGTCTTCCATGCAGTGTTAACGGAAAATAAAACTCCTCGTCTTGCTTACAATGTTAACGGAAAATAAAACAATAATAATAAAAGAGTAAAGAAAATTAGCTAAACGCAATCCGTCCGGGCGATTCGCGGCAAGTTTTGTGCGATGTTCCATCCCCATTGGGGAGGCAATAGCGCCCGGTCGCGGTACGTCCGGAAATGCAACTCGAGAGGCCACCCAAAGCCCGGAGTTTTGTTTTTTCTCCTTTATACGTCTTCCTTGGTCTCCTTCGTTTCCTTCCTATTTTTAGATTATCTCTATCATCTCGGCGTCCTCTATACCGTTGTGGGCCACCCCGTTGTGCCTGCAGGAAAAAAGTCTTCTTCTTAGGACTCTTCTTACACCGGGATTTTGTAACATGTGTTATGAAAATTTATCAGTATCGTTCCCAAAACTAATTCAAACAAATAAGAAGTGCCCTGCGGGGATTTGTATTTATTTTTATGTCTCCTGTTTTTCTTCTTCTTGAGTTCCAACGTATACCCGGTTTTAACGTGTTACTCTTCTCAATAGAAGCCTTTCTTAAAGCCGCATTTTTTAAACTGGCTGAACCTGTCACTCAGACTATTCGACCAATCTTGATCGAATTTAGCATACAACTGAAAAACATCATTACCTACTAACCAAACCTAATTGTTTCAAGAAATCATTGTTAAAAAACGTATTATTTTATTGACATATTTTTTTAATTGGTCAAAATTGAACCTTTTTTTTTTCAAGAGCCTATGATTCCTGCAATTTTCAATCGTTGTATTTCTTCTAGGTTTAGTGAGCAATGACGGATATGAATGACATTTTTTGAACTGATTTGTTTTAGATAAATCGAGCTGAGGCTAGAGCGCCGGCCGTTTCACTAATCACGAGCAGATCTTCCTGAAAGATAGTGCCATATGTCCGTTATTTTGAATTCGAATCTAGATATATTTCCTGAATTACACCTGAAACCCATACCCGTGCGGGTTTTTACGTATTACTCATTTCCAATTGAAGCTTTTCCTATCATTCCCGACCAGACTTCGTCCGGTAGTAGTCCGGCCATGCAGAACCCTGTACTCGAAGTATCGCCTGCGCCGAACTCCGACCGCCCATCCAACAGGGTCGGGTTAGTCAAATGTCCTGTTGTAATTTTTTTTGCGTTGAATAGAATCAAAGGTGGATACGCTTACGACGCTGAACGCTCACCTCGGATGATGATGATGATGATGGTGGTGGTGGTGATGGAAGCGATGCCCGCGGGGCGAAAAACTCCTCGTGTGAGACCTGCGAGGACTGCGGGCCAACATGACGCGGGCCGGTCCGCTCATGTCTTCGAGGATACTCGGCGCTACGTACGTAAATCCCTGCAAAACGTTTTACACAATTCCACATCATCTTTACGATTTATAATTTCATTGTAAAACACATGTACGATTAATTTTTTGAATATATGAAGAATATAGTTGTAATTTTAATATAATTTTTTAAACGTAATTCTTTTAATATATTTTTTTCACCGTAATTCTTTAAATGTATGACAAACATTATTGTGATTTCAATATAATTTTTTTAATGTCATTTTTGGAAATACTTTTTTACTATTTTTTACGTGTGAAGAAAATAATTGTATTTTTAATATAACTTTTTAAATGTAATTTTTTAGTGCTTTTCTTTCAATATAATTTGAATTTAATAATGTAATGAACATTATCATACTATAGCATATTTTTCCAATTACATTTTTTTCAATTCGCTATCTCACTTATAAAACGATTTGACAAAGACCTGAAAAACAAGATTGGCCGATTCGCTGAGCGTGTACTCGGGCGGCGAGTCGACCGGTGCGGAAGTCGTGAATTTTTTATCGAACTGGGATACGTCGTCCTCGCTGGTCAAGGTTGGCTTGAACGGGGGCTCCAACTTTCGGGATATTACGTCCTGCCAGTTGATGTGCTTAAAGAACATGTGGTTCTTGATTTGTTCAGCGTCCGAGGGCGCGGAGCCCAATCGTTGGGCCACCTGTCTCTGTCGCAAGAGAGAGAGAGAGAGAAAGAAGAATATTCACTCGTTCCGTTTTCTTCGCGCGCTACATTAATGAATAAGTGTCATAACGGAAATAAAGTGTCGCAATCTATAGAAATAAAAGTGTCATAATAGAATTCGTAATATTAATTTTAATAAATCATAAGAAAAACGAAAGACAATAGAAGTAGTAAATTTTCGGGCCGACACTGGTGGATGGGCGGTCGGGGTCCGGCTCCGTCGGTACTTCGAGTTAAGCAGGATTGTGCATCGCCAATACTCGGAATGGTGACCGATTAGCCGTGCACCGACTGGCGCATTAACCAGTTGGTGGGAGACTGATACTTGAACAAAAGTCGGTGCACAGGAGAATCAGAAGAATATTGGGCCGTCTATACCAGTACGGGTTTTCCACAGTTTCCCCGTACTCTCGGCAAATGCGGTATAGTGTAGCTTAAAACGTCTGTGGATGCAACGGAAGTTAGGTTAAATTAGCTAAGTACTGGCAGGGAGTGATAAGAAAGGGTTCACTTGGGAAGTGTAGCACGTAAAAACCCGCATGGGTACGTTAGAACTCCAAAAATTGAAAATATTGAACTACATTTGAAAGGGTTAGTAGTGATTTTGTTTTTCTCTTTTACTTATATTTTACAACACCTAAAATTAGGAATTTATTCCGATTACGACTTTTATTTATTTATTTACTATTAGTTATTATAATACACAACGAAATGTGTATTTTTTCTTGCGACCCTGCAGTAATGATAGTTATTCACAAAGCTACATTACACGAATACGAAAACGTAAACAAACCCAAAGAAAGCTTCAACTCTGATTCATTGGACAAAAATGTAAAATCATGGAATTGTTAATAAATATTTTTGAAAATACTGCACTTGTTAAACCAAACAAAGTTTGTTTCACTTTTTTTAAGTATACGTTTAACGTTTTTTTTTCAATTTAATTTCCAAACATTCCTGGAAATTTACTAAACGTTTTGTTGCTTTCTTTTATTTGGATTTTTTTCCCAAGAACAAATAAAGAAAAAAACCGTTTCGGTTTCTTCGGGCTCACTGAAGGTTTTTGCTTTCATTTATTCGGAAGAATATATTTTTTAAATGAGCAAATGTAGAAAAGAAGTTTCAGTTTGTTTGGTTTTACTGACCGCTTATTGTTTTCGTTTATTTGAAAAAATAGTCTCAATAAAATGAACGAACGAAGGACAAAAAGTATCGGTTTCTCGTGGCCCAAAAATCCAAACAAATTCGGCTTCGTTTTTCCAAGCATGTCTTCAATATATATAAAAATGGATGTTGGATATATATATATATATATATATATATATATATATATATATATATATATATATATATACACACCATATCTGTTTGAGATTTAAAGCCTCCGACACCGTTTAACCGATCACTATAAAAGTTGGCAAATAGAAGTGTATTTTCATGGAGAAGGTTTTTATGCTATCCACTCTGTTGTAACTCGCCACTAGATGGCGCTGCAGCACATCAACTTCTATACCGTTTAACAGACCGCCATGAAAATTGGTATGCACAGGTATTTGAGCAAGGAGAATATTTTCGCGCTATCCATTCTGCTGTAATTCGCCCCTAGATGGCGCTGCAGCGCATACAATTCTACCCCGTTCAACCGATCGCCATGAAAATTGGTATATATAAGTATTTCAGTATGGAGAATATTTTCGATTATAGATTCATTAGTTAGTCATTGATAACTCCAGATAATCAATAATTGAATCATTGTATAATCAAGGCCCGGTTCCACAACTCTCGGTTACCCAAGTTAACCGAAGTTTAAGGGCGGCTGGATCAATCAGAACCACGCACAGTAGGAGAAAAGCCCAAAAACCTGGCCAAAACCCCAAAAAATAAATTTTCGAAATAGGGTCAGTTGAGTAGTCATTCAGGTAGAGGACTAGTAACTGCATTCTATTGTGGAAGGGAAAGCCCTTTAAGTGTATACCTGCGCCGCAGCGTCAGTTGGCAGTGAGTGTTCGTGAAGAGTGTACGTGTCACGCGCTGAACAGACGAAAATAACGCTGACTTCAAAAACCCATAACTTTAAAGTGACGGGTTTAATTTCAATTCTGCAACATGGATACGACTTCTGGAGGTATGTAGAACATGTTTTTACATCGGTTGAATCGAAAGTTTATGTATAAATGATTGAAATGTAGTATAGCCTTCGGCATAAATAAAATTGAATAATTTTGAAAACTTATATTTTCAACGGTCCGAAAAGTTATATATTTTGTCACATTTTGCAAAGCTCTTAGTCTCGGCCTTTAGTTTAATGTATAAGCTTTCGAAATTTACAAGAGTTACCTGCGGAAAACGTGCGTCTTGTCCGTTATGATTTTTTTCGCATCGTGCGGTAGCCGAGCGTGCACGCGGCACTATTGAGCAGCCGCTGCGCCTCTACCTGAGAATGGGTGAAGTAGCATCATAACGGACAAGACGGCTGTTATACGCTTGAAATAAATTATTTTAATATATATGTATGTGTATATATATATATATAAATTTTCTGTGATTTAATTATGATATATACGTATGCATATATATATATACATATTAAAATCAACCACATAAAAATTTCTTAAATATGAATGAAATGTTATAACATTCGAATAAAATATTTGAATATATATATATATTATATAGTAAGCAAAGCTTTCTTTCAACCAAATCCATGTCAATATTTTCTGTCTAATTTTCTTAAAATTATTTCAATTATTGCGGTTATTTATTTGGTAAAATAATGTACATTGTTCAAGTTTTTGTATTAATTGAAAATTTTATCTTTTCCTTTAACACCAATTTTCTACAATTTTATGTCTTTATTACAGGATCCGGTTACAAAGAATTGGTGCTGACAAGGAAAGAAGTATTTCTGATAATCAGCGAGCATTTATCCGATAAATTCGCTTCCTTGATCGAATTTATGGTAGAAAAAATTTCCAAGGACACCGGACGTACAGTTGTAGTGCCTGAGGACTCGAAACAGACTTTTTCGATACTCTTCAATCAAATGAGAACGAGGTGGCAACAAGCTCACAGAAAATCCTGTGTATTTTTCAAGAATAACGGTGAATGGCTTAGCAAGCAGGTATGTTTTGCCGCACCTACAGACACTGTAGTAACAAGCCCGGGTAATACGGGCGGCCGCCCGTCCCTTGAGTTTACAATGTCCAGTGAAAGATCTAAACGAAGGAAGACCCAAGATATTCGTACATCGTTCAACTCGGTCGAGTTAGCATACGCTACTCAGATGAGCCTTCGCTCTTCAGGACAATCCGACGCCGCAAAAGTTATTAAGGACGTAACAATGACGAGTCCTTTAAGAGCTTCCAAGTATCGTAAAGCTTACTCAGCAACGGATGAAATTACTTTATCCGAAGAGGCTGCACTTTCCGCTATGATTGAATATAAATTCTCCAAGAGTACTTACCAGGGAATGAGAAGATTAGGGAAGGAAAATAACTGTAAGCCATATCCGTCTTACGAAAAAGTGATGAAAGCAAAAAAGCGTTGTTATCCACCACGTGATGCAATCAGGATTACAGAGAGTAGTGCAGAAGTCCAACTACAGGCACTATTAGATCATACAGTTGAACGTATTTTACTCGTCCAAAATGTACTCATTCAAAGATTGACTCCAGATAATGTTCGTAAAATGGACTTGATTTGCAAGTGGGGTTGCGATGGAAGTTCTGGGCAAAGTGAATATAAGCAGACGTTCAGTGATGACAGCAAATCTGATGCGCATGTATTCTTTACTTCAGTCGTGCCATTACAACTCGTGTGTTATGATCAACAATCGAAGGAAGAAATAGTTGTTTGGAAGAACCCCAGACCCTCGTCTCCACGATTTTGTAGACCGCTTAGACTACTGTTTCTACGCGAAGACACAGAGTCAACACTTAATGAAGTCCAAATTGTTGAAGAACAAATAAAGTCACTTCGTCCATTCGAAAGTGTAATAGATGGAAAAGAAATCTCCGTAATGTACAAGTTGTTGTTCACCATGATAGATGGTAAAGTTTGCAACGCTGTATCATTGACGAAATCTGCTCAACGGTGCTATTTGTGTGGAGCAACCAGCAAAGATTTTAATGCCATCGACACTGTATTGCAAAGGGAAATCAATGAAACAAATTTGAAGTTCGGATTGTCGACGCAGCATGCGTGGATACGGTGCTTCGAGTATTGCTTACACGTGTCTTACAAACTCGGCATTAAAAAATGGCAAGCTCGAAGTGCCGAAGAAAAAAAAATTACCCAGGAACGCAAGAGGGCCATTCAAGAAGGATTCAAGAAGCAATTGGGTCTAAATATCGATCGCCCAAAGCCTGGATACGGCAGCAGCAATGATGGCAACACAGCTCGGCGATTCTTTGAAAATTCGACGGTTTCCGCTGCGATAACGGGGGTCAACGAAGAAGTTATTAAACGCTTGTACGTAATCCTACAAGTTATATCGTGTGGCCACGAGATAAACTGTGAAAGATTTGAACAGTATGCTATTGAAACGGCAAGAAAGACCGTTGCATTATACCCTTGGTACTCCATGCCTACTTCGGTGCACAAACTATTAATTCATGGTCCAGTGATAATAACTCATGCTCTATTACCAATCGGCCAATTATCCGAAGATGCTCAGGAAGCTCGAAACAAAGACATCAAACGATATCGAGAAGATTTTGCGCGAAAAAGTTCCAGGGTTAAAACTATGGAAGATGTTTTTCATCGGCTCTTAGTTACTTCTGATCCGTACATTTCAAGTGTCAGAAGACTACCACAGAAGAAGCTGAAGAGTTTGTCGCCGGAAGCTGTAGCGATGTTGATCGCTCCTAAAGTGACTGCTGCAGCAGACGAATTTTGCGCCGAGATTGAAGCCGTGCCGGGAGTTGTAATAGATACAAACTCGGATAATGATTCTGACTCCGACTCCGACTCCGATTACGATTTTGATTAAGAATAAAATTTTCTATTTTTGAAACGTTCCGTATGTATTTTGGAAATAAAAATAATAATTGCGTAGAATACACTGTTCACGTTTATTTTATTATGATGATTTTTTTAAAAATATTAATTTATCTATTTAGCAGGATACTCGGCCATTTTGTTTACAACAATTAGCTGTAAGCTCTTTGTTGCAAGTTATAAACAATAGATATCGGATTGGTAATCAGCGACCTTGAAAACCCGTATATACCAATTTTTGTCAACATCTGATAACTTTTTAACGTTCATGTCGGCCATATTGGATCGGCCATTTTTTTTACGATAATTTGGCTTGGGGATTCGTAATCAGCGACCTTGAAAACCCGTAAATACCAATTTTTGTCGACATCTGGCAACTTTTTAACATTCATGTCAGCCATATTGGATCGGCCATTTTGTTTACGATAATTTGGCTTTCAGATTCGTAATCAGCGACCTTGAAAACCCCTGTAAGCCAATTTTCATTCCCGTCAAAGGTCATTTGAGGTTTTGGCCAGGTTTTTGGGCTTTTCTCCTACTGTGCCACGCTGAGCTGGCTAAACTTCGGTTAATTCGGTTAACCAAGAGTTGTGGAACCGGGCCCAATAGTTACTCATTGATTTTGGTATATCCATTTTGCTTCAACTCGCCACTAGATAGCACTGCAGAACAACCGTTTGAAAGCACATTACCATACACGCTGCGCACGCGTACAAAGCATTATGAAATTGGAGAAGCAGCGGCACCAACGGAAACATTGTTTTCGTTAGCATCACAACAAAAATCATATCGACGGCAAAACAAAATAATTGGTGATTGTCACTGTCCTCAATTCTCAATAATAACATATAGTGATTGTGAGTGAGTTTGAAATGGAATACCATTTCCATTCGAATTGTCTTGAGTGCCGGGCGTCGATATGAATAACCATTCTTCTTTTGTTTATAGGCGAATGACATTTCTGTCACACACAACTAAACTATCTTTGGACGCCTCATCTTTCACCAAACATTAGAGACTGGCAATTATTTGAAATGCCACCAAAAAATCAAACATTTGAAGATCAGTCAGATATGCGCGGCAACTGTCAGCCAGTAGAGCTGCTGACAATGATAATGGATAATATGATTATCACTATCACTACATAGTGTACCGTCAGCCTGCGTCTGTTTAAAAGCGCTAATCTCAATGAGTGCTGAACGGATTTTATTCAAGTATTAACCAATAGATGGAGTGTCTCGGAGAAGGTTTATGTCCGTTTACGAAATTCTTCCATTAAAAGGGTTTTTAAGGGAAGTTAATCGATGAAACTTCGTATTTAGGGTTTTGGTTGAAAATTGAGAATGACGTGGTTCAGCGTTTTTGGAAAATCAACCCTTGGGGGGGGGGGGGGGGGGGGGTAAATCTAAAATTTTATAACATTTTCAAATAAATTTTTCAAACAAACAATTTTTCAATAAATATAATATTTTCAAAATAATTAATCCTTTTTCTTCAGAAACAGAATTTTCAAATTTACCTCACAGTTCTAACCCAAGAATAATCTTTGTTCTCATAAAATACTTCTTTCAAGTTCTTGTCCATAAACGAAATTATAGGTCGTTGTATTCGTAAAACTAAGATGGCAGCTGTTTCCCGCGCATCGTAATGCGTCCCCCAGTTGGTCTCGATCGACGCTATAATATAATAATACATAATAATACAAAATAACACATATCGTCTAATTGGTGTTTGTTACAAATTATTATAATAAATTATTCAGAAAATGTAACACTTCGCTATTTATTTTGTTTTTATGCTACAAGAAATTATAGTGCATGGGGGCCGTCCATATATTACGTCATCGATTTTTGCTGATTTTTGCCCCCCCCCCCCCCCCCCCCCCGTAATCATCCTATCCTTCCTATGGTCATAATGTAATTATCGTTACCGTCATCCAATGCCTAGACCCCCCCCCCCCCCTATTTTAAAATGACGTAATTTATGGACGGCCCCATGCGAAATTTATTTTTTGACGGAAATTCTGAATTTCGAAAACCTTGAGCGACCACTAAATAATCATTAGCCGGCTAGAGCTTTCGCCAAGTTAATTTTATAAATATAAAGCGTAAAATTCTTGGGTGAGAAGTGGACGAAAAAGATCGATTATTTAATGCAAATTTGAATTTTGGGAGGCTTGAGCGACCTCTAAATATCTTTCGGCCGCGACAAACTTTTATTCTTTAAAGAACATAATTGGATGGTGAGAAAAAGGAAAAAATAAGAGCTCAAAAGTGGCACAATCTTGTATTGTGCCTGATATATATATATATATATATATATATATATATATATATATATATATATATATATATATATATATATATATATATACATATATATATATATATATATATATATATATATATATATATATATCCATACGTGCGCACGCGTGTTTTTGTTTTGTTTGTGTGTGTGTGTGTGTGATACCAATTAATATTTTCATTATATTAAATAATAATCAATTTAATGATAATAAAACTTTATAATTTTTACTTTTATTACCATTTTTTGCCCAATCAACCACTCTAAATTTTTCTCTTCTCATTTTTTGCGTATATTATTATTATAATTATATAATAATAATAATAATAGACGCGAAAAATAAGAGAAAAAAGTTATAATTTTGCAGAGTGTAATAGGGTGAAAAATGTTAAAGAAAGTAATAATTATTGAGAAAAAAGGCAGGAACAGGCCACTTTCCTTAATAATATTCCTTGTTTTCGCACGACTAGAACGAACCTTGAGCAACTTGCGAATCAAGTCCCGAGCGTCGGCCGTCAAGTACGGCGGAAGATTGAGTTTGCACATGAGAATTTTCTCGATGGTCCTTTTCCGATTGTTCGATGTGAACGGCGGCTGGAAAAGAGTTCATTTCTTAACAGAGCACGCGAGTTGTGTTTTTACTTATCTTTTCATCGACAACGAATGAGTCGAAAAGTGGATGAGATTGGAATAACGGCAATTACCGAGCCGGTGAGCATGTCATACATAAGAGTGCCGAGGGACCACCAGTCGACGGCCTTTCCATGTCCGCTTCTCGTAAGAATTTCCGGAGCCCTGTGGCGAAAATCCATCAACTGTTATTTCTACCATTTGAAATGCTGGGTAGTTTAACGTTAATTGCCATTGTCACGAACGACAAGCAAAAAGTTGGCCGAATGACAATTATTATTGTGACAGTTTTTGGTACTCGATTGAATAAATAAATCGAAAGAAAAAAATGCGCATCGATAATGTTATATTTATGGGTAGGTTGGGTTGGGTTGCGTATTGTGGGTGGTTAGGTTGACTGCGTCAACCAAGCAAAGAATGAAAAATAAATATCATGTAAAGTCGATTTGAGTTCGTTTGGTTGTCCAACAGAAGACAAAAGTTGATGAATTTATTTGTGTTTGTTAGGGTCAGTTTGCGTTATAGTTGTGGGATAACTATAACGCAAACTATTATTGTTATTGTTGTTGAATTTTGTTGGGGTCAGTTTTGGTTTGCTTGGGTTACTATTGTTAAGTTTTTGTTTGGGTCAGTTTTGGTTTGCTTGGGTTACTATTGTTAAGTTTTTGTTTAGGTTTGTATTTTTGTCGTTCATCATATTGTTTTATTGGGTTTGTTTGGGCTGTTGAGATTTGTCCTTTGGGCTAACGTTGATAAATGTATTTGGGTTTGCTTGGGTTACAGTTGGTACTTTTTGTATGGGTTCTTTGGGTTTAAATATTTTTTAAATTCATTATTCTGTTTGTTTCGGTTTTTTGGGATTGGTTCGTTCAGGTCAATGGTGATATATTTATTTGCATGTATTAAGATTAAGTTATTTTACTGTTGTTAATTTTTTTTTGCGGTTGCTTGGGTTTGTTGTTAAATTTTAGTTTAGGCTTGTTGGGGTTAGTATTGTTGAATTTTAGTTTGGGTCTATATATATTTCTCTCAATTTATTATATTGTTTTATTGGGTTTGGTAGAATTGGTTCGCTTGAGTTAATGTTGATCATTTCATTTTTGTGTGTTTTGGTTACTGCTGTCTAATTTTTTTGTGGGTTTGTTTTGGTTACGGTTGTTAAATTTTGTATGGATCAATGTTGTTGAATTTCTGTTTTGGTTTATGTTTTCGTTACTTATTATATTGTTTTATTGGGTTTGTTTGGGTTAATATCGGTATATTTTAGTAAATGAATTTCATATTGTTATTAATGTATACTATTGATAGGCAAATAATGTCAAATTTCTTTACGCATGTAAAATAAGCGCACTTTTCTCCGATTTATTTATTTCCAAGGCTAACGATAATCTCAAAAGCGACGCGGAATTTTTTAAAGTAAAGATACTGGTCTTGTTTCTATTGGTAAGCTTTTTCTCACATGTATTCGATCGTGCCGCAGAAAGTGTGGGTGACCGAGCCGTCCTGTATGTGTTCCTTACACAGCCCGAAGTCAGTGAGCTTTATGTGGCCCTCCGCGTCCAGGAGGATGTTCTCCGGTTTGAGGTCCCTGTATATTATACCCTGAAGATGCAGATGCTGCAGCGCAAGAATTATCTCCGAGAGGTAGAAGCTGCGTGCCAAAAAATAACCCTCAATAAAATGAATTTATCGTTTTGCTTTTTTGAATATTTTTTTTTACCAAGCCGTCTCCTCGAGGAAAATGCCCTCATCGTTGAGATGCCGGAAGAGTTCGCCGCCGCACATGTACTCAAGGATCAGATACAATTTTCCTCCCGTCTGGAAGGCGTACATGAGGTCGACGATGAAGGGATGCTGAAACGGGAAAAAAGTTCGTTTCCAGAGAGGAGAAAGAGAAAGAAGCAGGCGAGTCGAGCGAGCAAAGAGAATTTGAAGTGCTCCATAGCGCGGGTGAGAAACTCTAGACGGACCTTGACTGCCTCCAAGATGTTCCTCTCCGCTTTGGTATGCGCAGTGTCCTTTTGATTTCTTATGATCGACGCTTTACGCAGCACCTGAAGGGACAGGCGAAAATCTCATTTTTAATGTGACGTTCTGACGATACATAATATAATAATATACTGATGTTGTTAAGACTAGGGAAGCGCGTGAGGACAATGGTAACGCGCGAATTTGGCCACAGGGTAGGCTCGCGTTATCCGTCTAATGCAACACGGCTCTCAGAATTATACATACACCGTTTCTTGTGTATCGGTTATACGTGTACCGCTCACACTTACATTTTGGATTTCTATATGGACTGCCGAAATAAACTTATATATAACACTGGTTATAATAACACATATATAAATATTATAGTAAGCTAATTTCGGAATCAATATACCAGTATATTAGATTTCATAAGTACAATATAATGAATATATTTGTTCGTAATGTAATATCAATAAATATCGTATTTATTCCACGGTATACCCGTAAGGGTCATTACACCTATACTCCCTCTCACCTTCTCTTCACCTTTACACTGGTTCTTACAATTTATTTACATGGCTTTTTGTTCGTAATGTAATATTTAATTAAAGGAATTGATTGATGGTATGAATTAAATTAATACGTAAGTTGATTGTACTCTAAATTTTATATTTCATATTTCTTCTATTTGAGAAAGAAAAAAATGATATATCATATATGATAATATATTAGTGTGTGTGTGTGTATCCTCTAATGACGTAATATTGCACTAATCAAATTTACTAAAAGGAAATATTAAGTCCATATACTGGAATTCTTATATTGTGTATTATTTTTTCTATTTAGAAAATAAAAATGAGATATATCATATAATGCTAATATATCAGTAATTGTTTTATATCGTACATTCCATTGTACAGGGTCTTTCCCCTTATTACATTCCTACCATATTTAATTTATCATTCCTACCTTGCAGCCGCAGCCGCCTTCCCCCTCTGTGTCGCATTTACCATGACATTTCTGCCATAGGTATAGGGAAAAACGCGGAAACCTATTAGTCCAGGAATTTTAGCACCAAGAATGGGTTCGCTCCGCGAAAATCCTGATAATTGGTTTTTCGATTGGATTATGTCAGAGGGTGTCCCCTAAGTATAAAACCAAGTTTGTGTCGTCCGAAACCGCGAGCGTTAGCCGCCATCTTGAAAAACGCCTTTTTGCAAATATCTCGGAAACAGTGAGTTTTACGTTAAAAATCGCGAGGACCTTTTTTGTAGAGGATAAAATTTTCTATCTTTTTTATTTGAGACTTTTTTTTTATTGTTAATATTTGCCGAGATATAGTCGATTAAAAAACCAAATTTTTGTTTTTGGCAAATATCTCGATAATTTTTTAAAATACGAAAAAAAATTTATAATCAAAATTGTAGAGCGTGGAATTTTCTACAATTTTCGTATGAAACTTTTTTTTTTAATCAATAGTTGCCGAGTTCTGGCGCGAAGAAAGTTGCCGTCAGGTAAAGAAAAACAGCGATTAGTGGTAATACGTTACTCTAGCATCCAAACAAAACGTGTAAGGAGGCGCGACGTCTCGGCGGCAAGTATTGCAGGAGGTAATTAGTGCACGTCGGTGCGTTCTTTAACAATAAGGATATATGGATGGATATATATATATATATATATATATATATATATATATATATATTCAGAATACAGGTATATAGGAAGGTAAGCAGCTGCACGGTGCTGGGTATCTCCCAAAATGCCGAAAGAGTGGCTTGAAATGTTCCATAATTTGTTCAAATTGCAGTGGCCAAACATGCGATAACGCAATCCCTACAGTGGATAGCGACGAGGAGGATGTTCAAAATGAATCTTTCATAGATTCTTTTGCTGTTCATGACTTGAACATGGAAGAATAAAACTCGCAAACCATAAAAAATCGCCCTTCCTGTTCCCCACAAAGAAAATTGCTTTAAATTTATCATCGACGTTTAAAATTTGACAAGAACAATTTTTTTTATTATTATGATGACGATGCGATCCTAATTTGTAAATCGCGACTCAAACCGCGCAAATGATAATGAATATGAATAAATGAATAAATTTTCATGTCTTTTTCAAACAATTCGGTCGAAATGTTTTTATTGCGCAAACTTTCCTCCTATCGTCCATATACCTCCTTTTCATGATAAATATTATTGTTACCGTCTCTATTATAAAATTCTTCGATTACACTTTTTTTTGGCATGTTAGAGTAACGTATTACCACTAATCACTGTTTTTCTTTATCTGACGGCAACTTTCATTGCGCTAGAACTCAGCAACTACTGATTTTACAAAAAAAAGTTTTATACAAATTTAATGCTCTACAACTTTGATTATTACATTTTTTTTCGTATTTCCAAAAATTATCGAGATATTTTCCAAAAACAAAATTTGGTTTTTTTAATGGACTATATCTCGGCAAATATCAACAATAGAGAAAAAAAGTTTCAAATTAAAAAGATGAGAAATTTTATCCTCTACAAAAAAGGTCTTTACGATTTTTAACGTAAAACTCACCGTTTCCAAGATATTTGCAAAAAGGCGTTTTTCAAGATGGCGGCTAACGCTCGCGGTTTCGGACGACACAAATTTGGTTTTATACTTAGGGGACACTCTCTGACATAATCCAATCGAAAAATCAATTATCAGGATTTTTTGCGGAGCGCATGTCTAAAAATCCTGGACCATCTGGACCATCCATATACCAATACAGCTGGCCCCAGATTTGCTTGCCAGTTTTAGAGCTAGTCGCGTTTTGTCGAGGAATAAATTAAGGCCTACCGACACGCACACACGACGCACACACACACGTACCGGCCCGAGTGCGTGACGTCCGTGTACAACAAGAACTACGCCATACCCGTATTCATTTTTCTCTGAGACTTCGAGACTGAGATTCGAACGCGCGACCTCCCGATGTTCTGGTTTAGAGGCAAGCATGCTACCACCAGACCAGCACACGGGTCTTAATATTTCAGTATATATCTGTTGATGACATAATATATAATCAATCAAAATGAAGAAGAAAAAAAAATTCTTATACTATAATTTTTATAGTTGTAAAATGCATTTTTTTTCTGTGGATTTTTCTTTTAGTTCCTGAGTTTTAACGTATACCCTTGTACGTTTTTACGTATTACCCTTCCCAATTAAACGCTTTCAAGGTCTCAAAAGCCTTCCATTGGCTGTTTGATGCGCTAGCTGGTGCACGGTTACCGCTCCAAGTATCGGTCATGCACAACGCTGCTTAACTCGAAGTACCGCAGAAGCCCAACCCCCTACCAGTGTCGGTAGCATAATTCTTATATTTTATGTTGCGTGTATTTAGAGAATAAAAATCTGATATATCATGTGGGTTGGATTCAAGACACTGCCGCGTTTTGAATCCAAGTAACGAAAATAAATGAAAAGATAATTTTTTCAAGTAGCCATTTTAAAACGCCACTGATGAACACGCCGCGTTCTCTTTACACACTAAGATGGTTTTTGAGTTCGAACTTTGAATTGAAGTCACGCAAAAACACGTTGACGAATCGAAAATCCAACAGAATTTTACTCTTGCATTTGACATTTGCATTCAGAAAAAAGATTTATTGAGGACAAAGAAGTTTGTCTCCCGGCGAATAAGTTTTCTTATTCGTATGTCGGCCTACTACGATTTCATTAGCAGCTAAGAAATTTTTTAATTTTAGTTTATGTTTAAGATTTACTAAGAACTTTTCTAAACATCTAATAGGATATATAAGTCAGAAAAAATAGGTGTTTTATATCCGACAAAGAGTTTTTCTTAATATCTAATGCGAATCTAAATAATCCCCCAGCTGGATTTTTTTCGAGGAATTGTGTCATTTGGTCCGTCATTATTTCCTCATTTGAACGTTTTTTTCTCACTTTATATTCTTACTTACAGTTAAATCATTCTTCACATTCGAGTTTCTCACTTCCGAAACGCAACACTGATACTTGTGCCAAAAGCATTGGCATAGGAAGAAGCTACATGGTAAGCGTATGCGTGAGCTACATCTGACGAGTGGCCTGCTGACGTGCCCGTCGCGTTGAAGGGCAAAGTGCGCATGCACGCATTAGTATCATAGTCGCGAAATAAGAGGTTTTCGTGATTGGAAAGCAGTATTTATTTCGTTTAAGGAAATATTTATTCAAATTTTCTATTTTAAACATGGCTTTTAATTCATGTGAAAAATCGGCACGTTAAAGAACATATTTAGAGACGCCGAATAAATGCTGTAGTTACAATCACATAAAATTTCTAATAAATTCTAATGTGCCAATTTATTAGAACACAATAAATCTTTTTTCTGAGTGTGACAATTAGATTTTAGTTTTTAATGAAATACTAAAATGTAATGGAATTCTGCTCTATCATTTCGTTTATGTTATTTTTCTATCCGTCCATTTAGTTTCGAGATCTCATAATTTTAGACCGAACGAAGGAGCTATTTTTCGACACTAAAAAGTATTCCACACTTGTGGTTTAGTTAAATCGAATATGTCCATTCGGCTATGTCATAAAGATGGTACATTCACCCTTTGGGGGTTGATCACGGTCTTACATACAGGTCTGGAAACTCCTAGGGTGGGGAGTGACTCAGATAATCAGGCAAACGGCAGTTCTCGCTTTTGCCACCCGAAGCGCTCCTAGGTATAAGTTAGCCAATCAAACGCAGGTCCGAACAGCTGTGCAAAGGCGCAGATTTTTTAAAATAAACATAGAGCCTGTTCGGTTTAGCTACACTTTCTACAATTTCAATAGATACAGTAATAGAAAGTCCTCAGAAGGCGTAAGAAGTGTAGAAAAGTGTAGCCAAAACGAACCGACCTAATATTCGTAAAAGCGATATAAATGGAAAATGATTGAGTATTTTTTCACTCCTGAACCCCCGGGCAGAGTGGGAATTATTATTTCAGTAGACTGTATTTCTTGTATGTTCGAACTTCGGTAATATTTTTATTTGGTCTTTCGCCATTTGAGTAATTGGGGTATGAACAAATTTGTGCTATCTAAATTTTTGTTCCTTATAATTAATGTTTATTCTTAGTATATTGCATTGCTTGTTTGTTTCTACAACTGTTATTTTTGCTTTTGCTAAAATTGTTTTTGCCGTTTTTGGTTTTGTTGATAGGCGAACTGGCGCATCCTCAATCGAATATAATAAAATATAGCGAAGGATAAGGCTATACACACACTATGCGGTTCTACCGGAGCGTTTCAGGTAGTTTCGATTTCTAGAAACGTTGTAAACAAGTGTACTGGTTGTCAGGAGGGTATTTTTCCATTGCTGTATATCTATATCTACAAGACTACTTCTACATGACAGCGCTTCCAGTGGATAAATGAGGCACCACGTTTTTGCCTCACTAACAATGACACTTTCCACCGTGCAAAAACGCCGGAGTTCCCAGACCTGTATGTAATACCGTGGGGTTGATCAGCACTTTGATTAACAGTGCGGAATGCGACGCGTTTACAACTCGCCTCGCGGAGCTAAACAGCTGACTGCTATCTTGCGTGCTATATTTATATATACGTAGTTTTATATATACGTATATTTATATATACGTTCTTTACAGAATGAGACGTTTTGACACTTCTAACCTCTAAGTTAAACCTCAAAAAGTTCTTCGAATGCGTGAATCAAAAGGCCCTTTTCAGAGTAAAAAATGAATTCGACGAAGGTTCATTGTGTAGCAAATTCCAACCTCAAAAAATGTCTCGAAATTGTTGAATAGGAAGGCAAGCAGAACATTGAGTTCGTTTACATAAAACTATGCACTGGATAGAATAAAAGGCCAAAAATATGGATTTCTCTTGCATCGAATAGAAAGGAAAACTATAAATATTTCAGGTATTGAAAAGCCAGAAATATCAACTTTTCATTGCTCAGAGACAACGTAAAACGTAGGCATTGAGGGGCTTAAAATATCAATTAGCTTCTCATCAAGCACAACAAATGAAAAATGTCTGGAGATCACGAAGCCAAGTCTATGGATTAGCTGGCTTGATTGCAGACGACAAAAAATTCTCACCTTCAGGTATCGAGGCCGAGATATGATTTTCTGCTCAACCATAGGCAATAGAAAATTCTTAGATTAACGCGAAAGGTGAAGATGTATACCCTGTATGTATGTATGAACTGTATACCCGTCGTTAACAGGAAGCTGAAAATATGGATTTGTCTTTCATCAAGCGCAATGAATAAACAATGTTTTTCGGCATCGCAGAGCCAAATTTATGAATTTGTTACCTTGATCGCAAACAAAGAGCAGCTACAAGAATGCATTTTCCTTCCATTAAATTTGGGCAATACAAAAATTCTCAGAGCTTGAGGTATGGAAAAGACAATAAACGGAATTTTTCTTAAATCAATAAGACGAAAAAAATACATCTTTGGGTACTGCAAACCCGAAATTCGTTCGAAGACAATAAATATTGATATCTTCTTGAGCGGCCCCAATTGTAATGAACAAAGCGCACCATCCATGTAAATTCAATGGATGAGTATCTAAGAAAGATAAACTCCACTGACTGGAGTTTATGGTTGTAAGCATAATAAAATTTTTTAAAAGTATATATGATACGGTTATCGCACTTATCCCATTTTGCAACACTTTTCCCTGCTACCTATAAATTTGAAACTATACACATATAGTTTCGTCGAACGTACTTTAAATTTACTACTCATTGGATTGAAGCTGACGGTAAAAGGATTTCTTCTCTCAGAAAAAAGAAATGAAATATCTTTTTGAAACTTTTAAAAAGTAAAAAAAAGTACGCCAAGTAATAAAAAATGCTCTCAAAAACATTATTGTTTGTTTTATCTTAGATAAAATTATGGCTTACCTGAAAAATAATGATTATTTATTGTTATTCAAACAACGGTTTTATTGGTATAGTATTCATGATTTCCAAATATACCCTTGCGAGTTCTTACTCGGTTCCCCCCTCCATACATTGATACCCTTTTACCTGTTTCCTTATTTTTCTTGTCAACATTTGTCTTTCGTTCGTTGTCTTCCTTATGCTTCCTGTTATGCTTCCTGTCTTACTATGCAGTTGACGACTCTTACATACTCACACAATTCTTTGATAGGTTCAACTTTCTTCTTCCTTCCGACACTACTGGATGAGGGTATATACATATCCCCTTTTACCACCTTTTCTATATTTCTGCATTTCAACCGGGCCTAACAAGGAGACGGCACGACCGTGGGGTCGAGGATTTGGCCGAATTTTTTTGTGGTGAAAGAGGACCCCTTGCACCTCACGTGGTTAAAGTAGTAGGACGCACTACTCGGAAAATTTCGAAAAAAATCGATTTAAAGTTTCTTAGGCGCCTGATGAGTTTAAAAGGTCAGGCACTTGTCCAGCCGCCGTCTAGTCTAGATGGTTAGGGCTCGGTCTTCTGCGCCGGAGGCCTCAAGTTCGATTCCTCCGTCGGATCTTTTTTTTTTGATATCCCAACAATTATTCAAAACGTTCCGCATCCCTACATTATTGTTTAAAAATTATTTTCTTTTTTTTTCCAACAATTCATAACGGTAGGTTTTTTATTTTTTATTGTAAAGTATATGAGGAGGAACATTGAGTTTTTAATGAGAATAACAAAGTCGATTAGGAAAAATTCAATTTTCATTCATATAATAATTATATACAAAAACCGCAGTAGTAATTATCGTAGAAACCAACAAAGCAATAATTTTTGCGACATCTTGCGCAACCTATATAAGCGGATTTTTTTACAATCGCAGGGAGTTTGCATTACATCTGGACAAGAACATGTCCCATTAACATTCATGAAAATGTTTCTAGTAAATTACAGCGAATTGTTAGAGCAGAATCGTGAAATTAATTCCCGGGAAGATTGTATAAAAATCCATTCAATAATTCACCATCAATTATCGTCACCAATATTCCGAACCATGATTCAGTACGCCTGGTTTGCCTCAAAATTATCAGTTACTAGAAACATTTTCATGAATGATAATGGGACATGTTTTTGTACGGATGTATTGTAAACTCCCTGCAATTGTAAAAAATCCGCTTTTATATGTTGCGCAAGATGTCGCAAAAATGATTGCTTTGTTTGTTCCTACGATAATTACCACTGCGGTTTTCGTATATAATTATTATATGAATAAAAAATAAATTTTTCCTAATCGACTTTGTTTGGGTTTCATTAAAAACCCAATGTTCCTCCTCATATCCTTTACAGTGAAAAATAAAAAAACCTACCGTTATGAATTGTTTTATTAGAAAAAAAAAGGAAATAATTTTTTTTGAATGAAGATAATTTTAAAAAATAATGTAAATAAATTTTTTTAAATAATGTAGGGATGAGAAACGTTTTGAATAATTGTTGGGATTTAAAAAAAAAAGAAAAAAAGAATAAGATCCGAAGGAGGAATCAAACTCGAGACCTCCGGCGCAAAAGACCGAACCCTAACCCCCTAGACTGGACGGCGGCTCGACAAATGCTTCAAATTTTAAACGCATAAGGCGCCTAAGAAACTTTGAATCGATTTTTTCCGGAATTTTCAAAGTAGTGCGTCCTATTACTTCAACCACGTGAGGTGCTAGGGGTCCTCTTTCACCACAAAAAAAATCCCGCCAAATCGCCGACCCCACGGTCGTGCCATCTCCTTGTGAGTTTCTTTCGTTTTTCCCTCTATGCCCTTCTCTTCCCAGTACTCTTTCATTTCTATATGTTGTTTCCGACTTTTGTACTCCCTACAATGTGGCGAATTCTCAATTTTGCTCCAGTCTTGTTGTATTTCCTGGTCGGTTTTTAAAATATAGTTCTTCCGATTATTTTTTTCAACCCCTTTCATATCTTCGTCTCTTGAAGTCCTAGCAGACGATCGAATATTGTTGGGCCGAACCATGGACTTGGTTTTGTGTTCAACCATATTCGTTTGTGTGGAGAACTGTACGCCCAACATTGTTATCATTATCAGTCGTACGGTTGGTTCGGTAGCTCGCACATCGAACTTGGTGCGCTGCACCATATTCGATCATCTGTCAAGCCTTTTCTCCTTTCCCATATTGCACAGACTTCCGCCTCCTCTAAGGCTCCTTTTATTTTCACTCCCCATTTGAATGGGTTTGCATTGACTGTCGCTCGGGCTTCATCTTTCAAACACTTTTTCGGCCGCCTATCTTCCGGCATATTCATTATGTACCAGACAGTTTGCTACTCTTTTCCATGCTTCTATTCCTCTGCCCCTTATTCCGGCCTCCATTCTCCATATGTAGCTAGGCGTATTGTCATTTATACCCAATGGTTTTATTATATTTTTCCCAACAATGAGTTATACAAAAAAATGATATGATTTACAAAATAGTCAAGTACAATGTACATATAGTGCAAGTGTACAAGAAAAATTATACACAAAATTGTTAAATCTTTGAAATAATTTAATTAAACATGTTTTATTTTGATTAATAAAATCACATTATTGTAACAAAATGTTGATATCACCATTATAGAAAAATACAACCTATGAACCATACAAGTACATTGGTAATGCTGTGCGAGGTCTTGACATGTACGGTCAAGACAAAAAAGCTCAACGAAGGATTTTGACAAGGTTTAAAACAATGAAATTGCTTAGTCAGATTGGAGATAGTACTTTTTAGATCACGGCAATATGCGTGTTCTGTAAAGTGAATTTTGCATGATTGTATTTCAAAGAAACGAGACTATTCTCGAATATCTTCACATAACCACATTAAACACTTAGGGACCCTCATTGGTTATGTGAATGTTAATCAAATTAATGATTCCGTGGAGTACAGATCAGATCAGTGTTGTGTCCTTTAGTCCTTTAAAACTCAACATCTTGTGTGATTTAAATAATTCAAAAAGTTAGATAAAAATATGAATGTGCCATTTTATCACATGTCTATAACAGATTACACTAAATATATTTTAGCCGCTGACTGGCAATTGGTGCGATGTGATAACGTAAAAAAATATACATATTCTGTCGTTGAAGTTATTTATTTGAATTGTAGGAGCGGAAGTTCTATATTTACAGAGCCTTTTATTCTTAACCATGCACAGCATTTCCAGTGTACTTGTGTGGTTTATATACTGTATTTTTCTATACTGATGATATTAATTTTTGGTAATAATAATGTGATTTTCTTAACAAAAATAAAACGTTTTCAATAAGCTTATTTTTAAGCTTTAACAGTTTTGTATACAACTTTTCTTGTACACAAAACATTGTATAATACATACATTGTACTTGGCTATTTTGTAAAACGGTTCATTTATTTGTACAGGTGATTAATGGGAAAAATATGATAATACCATTGTTTGAACATCAACAAATAATAAATTGTTGTTATTCACACTCATAATATAATAAACCATAATCTTTATAAGATAAAAGAAACAATAATGTTTTTGAGGGAATATTTTATTACTTGGCGTACTTTTTCAGGTTTTTAAAAGTTGACCCACACACACACATACACGTTTGTTGACGACGTAGAATTTAACATATAAAACTCAATGGAGAAAAAAATGCAGTAATTATGCCATAATTATCATATTTCGTTATTTGTTCTAATTAAGAAAAAACGGATATACTAATACATGATAATATAATACTAATATTTCATTAGTCATATATCATATCTGATATACTACACATTTTAAAAATGCAATGGAATTTGCAAAAAAAAATTAATATCCACTCCTGGTTTATTTTGAATGTATTTTTGTTATCATGGACTTACATCGTATAGTATGTTATGTAATGTACAGATCATATGATCACTAATATTGATCATTCCATTGAATTAGCATTTCTCATTTTGTTCTACTTGGGGACAGAAAAGTCATTGCCCGCTATCCGAGGGTAGCTCACCTTCATGGCAAAAATGGTGCCGGTGTCATTGCCCGTAACTTTTCGCACCTGGAAGACTTTGCCGTAGCCGCCTTTTCCAATGACCTTGCACAATTCAAAGTCCTCGGGGCCTGCCCTCTCTCTGCCTCGGTTCACATTTTGTTCCGAAATAGGAACTGCCTCAACACCGTCCGCTCTGAGTAGAAAAAATTGACAAAAACATTGTTACAAATTGGGCAAAAAAGGTAAAACGATATTTTAGAAAGGTTAACAGAAGGAAAAAAATTGAAAATGCAGTTGTTTGAGAAGGAAGTAGAAAAATGTAGAAAGAAAGTAAAATAGTGAAATTGCAGAAAGCCAAATAAAAAAGGAAAAGCAGACAGAAAAAAATTAAAATACAGGAAAATGGAGAAAAAAAAGAAGCAAAATGTAAAAAAAAATGTGGAAAAATAGAAAAAATATTAAATTGTAAAGACATGGGAAAAATGACGAAAATACGTAAAAATGTTTAAAAAAAAGAAAAATGATAAAAAAACGAATAATTACAAAAGTGTAGGAAAGTAAAAAAAACTGTTCTGAACGTGAGCAAAGTTAAAGCCAAAAAAGTCCAAGACGAGCGAACGAGTCTCGATTTTTTTAAATCTCTTCGCTCGTCAGTTTCGAATTCAGCTACGGAAGCTACTCGTTTTTGTTGAAATAAAAAAAAGAAAGATGATTTTTTTCCACTTACTCGATGATCTCGTTGACATTCGGATTCGTGTCGTACTCGATCTGGATAGGAGAGAGAGAGAGAGAGCAAGTGAAAAAGACGATGAACATTTCTGGGTCTCACGGTTATCGAAAAGAAGGAAAGGTCGTGACGGTGTAAAATTTCTGTCGGGGCAGGGCGGGGGAGAGAAAAGATTTTTTTCACCTCGCCGATCTCGATGATATCGTCGTCGGATTCTTCCCTGTTGACGGTGTCCACGTCGTGGAGCTCGATGTCGAAGAGCGCTGCCATTTTTGAGGCCGCACACGCGTCACAGTTGGACACAACAAACCGATCGGCCGATCCCGTCACATATGAGAATAACGATTTTATATTCGGAATCGCGCACTCGTTGTTCGCGCCTGTTCGCTACGATTATCTTTTTCTTTTGCGCCTCGAGTGTTTTCTCTTCCGCCTTGTATTGGTTCACTGGCGTGTTGATCAGATCGAACGGTTAAGCCCAAAACAGTACGACAATATTGTTGCTCAAGAGCTTGGCTGGGGCTGGCGATCAGCAGGAGGGGCAGTCGAGGAGCGGTAGAGCGCGCATGCGTGCTGTACCCCCGGCCGACTGGCGCGCGGCGATTGGACGCGACCCTAAGTCGCACTCAACGCCTTACCGACGGTCGGTGAGTAAGACACCAGTTACCGACCGTCGTTGAGATCGGTACTTCCCTTATTAACGGTCGGTAACAATCGTACCGCGGCGCTGGCGTGTAAAAAAACGACAATTCGTAACCGACAAAACGGCGGACCGGCCTTTCTCGCAACGTATATTGTTGATTAGCGATATCTCGTCGAGCTTCCGCAACAATTACGACCCCTGATCAGCCTCCTGACACTGGCCTACTATTCCTATACGATGAACGAAAACGCGTTTTGTCGCGGCTTTTTAGTTCTTGAAATCGCCACTGCCTAGCGTTGGCTGTTGTGTGACAGCCTTCGGCTCTAAATACTCTGATCAGTTGAACGATTCGATACTTTCGTGGCTTTCGCCTGTTATCGTTATGGCAACGTTATTTATTGTGTTCAAATGGAAAATCATTCCAAATATATCAACAGACTTTTATTCATGTAAGATATTCGAAACACCGGCGCAACATACATATGTGTGCATGCCTGGCACACGACTACTAGCGCCACAGTGCGGCGAGGACATTTTGCGAACAGCATGTATCTACCAGTGTCAGGTGGCTGCCCCGGATTAGCGTTTCTTCGAGTGTTGTAGCATTTATCCTCGACCAGCCCCCTGTCACCATCAGTCATACATGGCTTGCGTATTGTCCGTTGTTTTTATTTTAAATCGCTGCCACGTGTGGCGCTAGTAGTCACCTACTCGAAAACTATATATGTGACATATAACCTGTGAACCAGCCGAACCCACCAGACAATGGAGAAAATGTTTATTATAATCATTATTATAACATGATTATTTATCCGCATACAACAAGTATGCGCATACACGCATACGTATACACGCATACAACAAGTGTATGCGTGCGCAAGCATGAAAATTTCAAGAAATAAATCGAAACATATAAATATAAAGAAAAATATATTTATTTCCCTTGAATTATTTTTAAATTCAAAATATCAACATTTAATGTACATTTCAATAAAATTACCGTTTTTTTTCTTTATAATACATGAATGCACTTGAATATTCTTCACGTGGTACAAGGTTTCGAATTTTTCTTTTTGCCGTTTCATTTTCTGTCAACACATTTTCTGACTGTAGCTGTTTTGTCTTGGTCAACGGAAATAGCGATGGGACACTTCCTTGTTTTAAGTGAGGGATTTTGTATTCCCCCTGAAATTTTTGTCATAATTCGAATGTAAGAGGAAAAAATTCGGGTTACAGGTTACGACAAAAAATCATCGAACTCACTATTCCATGCTCTTTTCCATCGGGACTTAGAAAGTGGCGTACCCAAATTATTTCGGTTTTCTGGAAATGCTTGTCGCAAACTGCTTTTCCACGTTTCACACAGCTGCTCTTTCGCCGGACAGCTATTTCCCACAAATTCTCACTTTGCGGGTTCTTGGGAATTGTGAAAAAATTCACCTTTTCTGGGTTTGATTTGTACACCAGGGACGATGCATATCGGTATGATTTATCTCAAACCAATTGCTGCTCTTCGTTGTTTGATAATTATAACCTACACACAATACAGAAGGTATGTCATGGTAAACAAAAAATACACTTTACAGATCACGGATTGAGTTTTTGACATTTAAAATGTTCTGAAAATTGTAGTGTACTCACAAGCCACAAGTCACAACACAACCGTAAAACGCGTAAAACTCCAAATACTCCGAAAATGTTATTATTATATCGAGCATGGACCAAGCATGCGTAAAAGAAATCGAGCAGGTGACTACTGGCGCCACGAAGTGGACTGTAGCGCAATCAAACATCCCGGACAACACGCGCAGGAAGACTAGAGGTAAGGAGTACGAACGCCGTGTCGTCGAAACGTCCGCAAAAGCGAGGACGAGAAGGGCGGCGCTGCTCTCCTACCGCACCGAAGTAAAGTCAGCAACAAACCAGTGCCGTACAACATGCAGAAAGCACCATTTGCTCCCTCATATGGAGCGATAATTTGATCAAATGAATTGTAAAGGCAGTGCCGTACGATATGCAGAAATCACCCTTTGCTACTTCATATGGAGCGGTCATTTCATGAAATTAATTGTACAACCAGTTGATGAAGGCAATTTCTATATAGATAGACAGAATTCTTATATATAGATTGCTTTGGAGAATACCGAAATACAGAAATTAAGTCAATGTTTTTTTTTGTTGCGGAAGCAGTAACAAACAACATTTATTTATAGACACAAGGAAATTCATAAGAAATTTGCATCCAGACAAAAGTTTTTCAAATTATCACATCTCATATTTACACATTATAATACGCTGTACAGATAAAGAATAATAACAAAATACAGATATTAAGTCAATGTTTTTTTTCGTTGCGGAAGCAGTAAAAACATAGACACAAGAAAATTCATAGCAATTTTGAATTCAAACAAAAGATTTACAAATTATCACATCATATTTGCACATTATGACACGCTGTACAGATAAATCGATCTTACAGTTTTGATTTTTTCCTATTGTCTTTCGTTTTAATTTTCCTGGTGTGATTATTTTCGTTGACCGATCGCGCTAGAAAATGTCCTCTCATGACGAGATAATAGTTCATCACTCTCTTCGTGAGCTCTTCGTTGTGTGCTTGGCATCCCACGAACTGCAAATTCTTCATGTGCGAAACTTTGTAGAGAACTTGATGGAGGGTGTTGATTTTAACGTCAGTTCTCGATCGATCGCTACACTCCAAGTATGTCTCGCGTTCGGGCACTGAAAGCAACAATTCAAACAATATTACAAGCCTTTTATTTAATTTGACTTTCTATGAAAATGGCAAATCGATATTTCACTCACTCACTTCCCATTTTCACACCTCGAAAATAAACATTTTGTTTATTTTCGAGACATGAGACAAAACGTGCAATATTTGAAAAAATCCATATATTGCAAGTTTTGTCTCATCGACGGGACACTTGCTCCATATCTCGCGTTTGTGATCATTTTTATTTCACTCGGTACGATTATGGTATGATAAAACGAAACCATTCTTTTTATGTATGTAAGTACTATTTTTCTTACCTATGATTGATTGTTTTCACCGCAGATTACTAAATATATTTTATACCGAGACACAATTATTTTTATTTACATCTAACACAATTCGCAAAATTGGTTAGCCCGAACACGCTTCATGCTAAAACGGACGTCGAGCGGGAATCATCGATGACACATGACGTCAGTTGTGTTCTTGTCGCTTAGTTCACTTCGGTGCGGTCGCACGAAGTGAAAACGCACGCCGTGAAAACACCACGGTCTTACATACAGGTCTGGAAACTCTGCCAGAATTCGCATGGTGGGGGTAGGCCGCTTACGGACAAAAATATTCGTTGAGAATTGACACTACGCGGCGCTGCAATCTTGCCCCCAGTTGAACATAACCACCAAAAATAATTTTGTAAACAAAAGCGACTCATTAGTGGATTTCCTGTGCTATTGACTTATCGAAAGTGAAAAAATGCCGAGAATCTGTGTTGTGCCGGGGTGCAAAACTGGAAGCAGAATTGAATTATCGAAGCACTCGTTATTTCGCGTGCCAAAAGATACAGTGCGGTGGAAACAGTGGGAAAACGCGAACCCGGGTATTTCAAAATTAAGTTCGTTGGATGTCATTTGTGACAAACCTTTCAAGGCTGAAGACATTTCTCATGAATGGAAAAAAGAGGATGAGAATAGTCAAATAATGGCACGAGTAAGTATATTAAAAACAATGTATATAATAATGGATACATTTTTTTTCAAATTTTGTATTTTGCCTTTGAAGGTTCAATACAAGCGGCCACGACTAAGTGATACCGGTGTGCCCACAAAATTTAACGAATCAACAGGGAAAATGGGTATTGAATCAGCGGACTGTCTTATTCACTGCATGAATAAGACAGTTTTCTTATATTTAAGTTATAGCCACGCTTGGGGTTTAATTAGATTTAGCGGCTTGTTGGGTTGGTTCACCGCGATATATATATATATATATATATATATATATATATATATATATATATATATATATATATATATATATATATATATACTGCAGAACCAATAATTGAAATGAGGGGTTATGGAGACAGGCAGATGCAGAGTATTGCGGTGATTAGTTCTGTCTTTTTTCAATACCTTCATCTGCCCCCGTACCACACTTCGCCGTCAACTCTTTTAAGATAGCAGCGCCTCTAGCGGCCAGTGTATTAAAAAAATTTCATCAGTAAGCGATCCCCCTCATCCGACGGAGTTTCCAGACCTGTATGTAAGACCGTGGAAAACACTAACTACTAAAATCCACAGTTTGATGGACGCTTTTGGATCGGGCTCGCCACAGGCGTTCGTTCTCCTTACCTCTAGTCTTCCTGAACACGCGAGTAATTTATTGCCATAGGAATAGTACCCAGTGTCAGGGGCAAGAAGACTATAGGGAAGGAGTCCAATCTCCGCATCAAATTCTAGCGCGTCCGTAAAAGTGCAACAAATTAGGGTTCTGCATAAGCGGCGCTGGGAACGTTAGTCATTGTGTACTCTATATACATGTATGTTTTGCGCATGCACTGTTATCAGCTGTCTGTGTTGTTATAAGCTGTCACATGAGCTGAAAATATTAATTTTATTAACCTTAATTCATTTTATAAGTAAATTTCGTGTAGCTGTAGTAGTGCCTTAAGATGTTTCTACATTTAAGTCGTAGTGCAATTACCCACCTAACTATGAAAAAAAACACCTAAAAAATGCAATAATAATTTATATTTGACGTAAATATAAATTCCATTCAAATGTGGTTAGGTGGCCGAGATTATAGTGTGCATGGAGACTGGATACAGGAGCCTAAACTCGGCTTCTCAAGTGATGCCCGAAATTGAAGGCAACAGGGATGTTGCTATAATCGCGCGAAGGGTTGCGGTGTTTGCTTCACTCGACAACAGACCGAACGCGAATTTGACGTCACATTGAATTTTGCTTTCGTAATTTTCATGTGGAAAATACTCTAATAATAGTATAATAATACTTTCACATGATAATGTGTTTGTATGTGTGTTTGTGTATTTGTTTGTGTGTGTGTTTGTTTGTGTATGTGTGTGCGTGTGTGTACTTTTGTGAGTGCATGTGTTTGTTGTGTGTGTGTGTGCGTGTGTGTACTTTTCAATTAAGTATCAAATATATAAGTTGTAGAAAACAACCCTGTGTGATTTTTTTATGCTAGAGCTTTTGAAAGTTGGTAGAAAAATTATATTTGCAAAAATATTTAGGCACTTAATTTTTTTATTTGAAAACTTTTCGGCTCATGTGTGAAAGTAGTATTTTAGTACGTTAGGCCCACTATTATACTCCGCAAAGAAAAAAATCACGGGAGTACGCTTAATAATTTAATTTTTGACGAACCGTCGTATAAAATTAGTATCTTGCAAAAAAATCACAGAAACCAAAATAACTTTTAAACCACTGAAAATCGCATAACATACATAGAAGTTCAATCGATAGGTATTAAGGTCCCCCATCCTTATGCGTCGTTTGATCCACCCCTCGCGTTACACTCTGTATATTGCTGGGCTCGTCCATCTCACTACTATGCTATAGCATAGTAGTGAGGAGGCTCCGTACTCTATGCTAGCATACTAATTAACGAGATATCAACCATGATGGGGTAAACGCGAAAGGTAAAGAACTTTAAAAACTTGTAGAAACATGTGAAGGAATATTGGAAATTATAATAAATGATGATTGAACTTTTAAAAGTTAGCAATACTTATTTATTAAGAATTTAATAACCCTCGAGTTATTGACCGTTCTCAATTTCGCAATTTTTTCGCAGTCTTTTCGTTCGCTCTAGTAACGTGTCAAACTTGCGTTTGGTCTGTGTCGAGTGAAGTTAGCACCGCAATCCTTCGCGCGATCGCAGCGCCATCCTTGTTGCCTTCATTTTCGGGCACGCTTTTTTTTATCGTTTTCCCATTGGAGTTTAGGCTCCTGTATCTAGTCTCTATGATAGTGTGTAAAGGACGTAGAAAATGTCAGCGACTGGAACATCCGAGTGTAAATTGCAACCTCACATACCACTGCATCAAGTGTAGTGCTTCACACGAAAACGGAAAATGCACTTTGAATGACTCATCAGATAAACAGCTCCTCCGCTGTGCAAATTACAATAATCTAGATCACCCAGTGGACTACAAGTGATACCTATACTACCAGGTCATATACAAACGCTCATAAAGTGAGACACATGAGACAACGACAATTCATAGAAAGAATTGAAGTGATCCACCCGAAAGTCACATAGGAAATTTCCTTTGCACAAGCTATAGCACTACCCGAAGCGACAGTAGCAAGACAGAGGTTTGCTACGCAGTGGCGAGCATCATCATAAGACTCGCGCGTTATCTCACTGTGCATATCGCAATAACCTAGATCACCCAGCGAATTATAAGTGATGGCTATACTACAAGTTCGTATATAAACGCTCATAAAGTGACAGACATTAGACAATGACAACTCATCGAAAGAATTTAAGCGATACACCCGAAAGTCACATCGGAAATATCCTTTATTGCAAAAGCTAAGGCACCCCCGCAGCGAGAGTATCAAGACAGGGATTCGCTACGCAGTAGCGAGCATCATCCGCTGCATGACGAGACTCACCGCTACTATGAGATATCATTTTACATTTAACGTTTATTTAAATAATATTAAGACGGAATGACACCTCATCGCGGTCGGTATGGTAGAACAATTATAGATTCCCAAAAATCTCTGAAACGGCTCTTCAGATCCCGTCGAAACTTTGCCAAACGACGTCAAATAGATAGACGAACAGCTGTCTGCCCCTCAAATTCAGAAAATTTAAGGGGCAGACGGCTGTTCGTCTATCTATTTGACGTCGTTTGGCAAAGTTTCGACGGGATCTGAAGAGCCGTCTCAGAGATTTTTGGGTATCTATAAATGTTCTACCATACCGACCGCGATAAGGTGTCATTCCGTCTTAAGACTTAAAGATGCTGATAACAATAGTCCAAAGTCTACAATCTACACTCAGAAAAACGTTTGGTAATACTAACTATGTATATTTATTTGAAACAATTTTGCTTGAAGCAACCTAATTTTACTCGCTTGAAATACAATTCGATTCAAGTGACAAAGCCAGTTTAGTTGAAACAACCAAATTATCATGTAAAAATAGCAATATCTCCCTGGCCATATAATATTGGATATAAGGTCATATAAGGTTGGATTAACTACATCGGAGTTCATACAAGTAATCCGCGTGTTATTTGAACTTTATATTTGGTCGTTATATTGACCAATAAACTACATTTTCCAACTGAATTAATTATTACGCATAAAGCGAATGATGGTTGGTTCTACAATTGAATAAGTTAATTGAAATAAATGATTTAATTAAAGTCTACTTTTCTACGATGTGCATATTTTTCAGCTATTGATTGCTATTGCTACTTGAGTTCTTGTGGATGCAATCGATCACTTTTTTCCCGGCACGATTTGTAGATAACGACTTTATTTGGCAAATCCCACCACGGGCGCGCTCCGTTCGATCGCTGTGAGCGATTAGTTGCCCAGCTAACCACGTACCGCAAATGTACCGCTCATGTGGAGTGCGCCGTACCGGTACTGTTGCCACCTCATACGTGCGTACGGTACTGGTACATTACCGGTACGCCGTACGGTACGCTGTACCGCCAATTTACTAGTACGGTACCGGTACAGTATCGCTACCGTGGAGTTACACCGTACTGCAGTGCACGGTGGAGGTACGACTACGCTGCTATCCCGTACCCGTACATTACAGTACCCGTATATTACCGGTAATGTAGGGCACGGCGTACTTCACATTTGCGGTATGCTGTACTAATGGTACGCTTGGTTAACTGGGTAGTAGTTTCAGATGCATGCATCAACAGCGCTACGATCGCTCTTTCGACTCCCGGCGGTTCACGTCTTCTTTTCTGGCTGTTGACGTGCATCTCCCCTGTGAGCGTGTAGAAAACTACCATATTCATTGTGATAAGTTTTGTGAGACGATTTACATCGAAAACATAAAAATGTGCGAAGTAGAAGACATCTTGATAGATTGGGGACTTCAATCGCTTGTTTCTACATTTCGAGGAAAGTGCACGATCGTCATTTCTTTTTGGCCGCCATTGTTGTCACGCTGCGTGCTATCCTTCGAGAAAAACATTGTACGGCGTCTCTCGGGTGTTGATAGTAAATTTAGTGGAAGCCGGTGAGTTTCATTCAACGTTGCGTGTTCACCAAGTGCACAAGTACTGAAGGATTGCTAAGGGAATCGTGATTGAGATTTTTTTTGCAGGCACGAGCCATTGTTCTCCCGTAATTTCAGATATTGATTAAATTCGGTAAATCCAACCACCCGGACACTCGGTTTAAGCCGCTAATAGTTCGTCGCAACCACGCTGTAGTCTGAGACCTGGCGTTGCGTAAAGCAAAAAGACTTGTTTGCGCCAATTCACCTTCGAGAACACACAAAATCTGATGGTTTCTGTTATGTGGCCTGCAGATAAATTCTCCATACATCAGAAAAAAATATTATTTATCTGTGCACATTATTTTAATTGATTTCTCTTTTGTTTTTTTTTGACATGCAGATTGCTTTTAAGTTTAACTATGTAATTTTCTCAGAGCGCTTTGTAAGTTACCTTACAATTGACACCGTACAGTCGTACATCGACGTAAATTAATCAATAAAAGTTGTTTCTGTATCATCGCAGTATTTTTAATATGTACTTTAATAAACAGGCATTATTGAAAAATGACTAATCATCTTGTCTCATAATTTAGCGGATCTATTCACCTTATTGTCTTCGTCTTCCATTTGTATTTATTATTCATCGTATGGGGAGAATACTTTCTTCGATGATTTATATTGAATTGATGTTCTACCAATTCAATGTATACGTTGCATATGCTCACATCGAAATTTTATTAGAGTGACTCGATGTTTATTTGGTTCATATTAAGCTGATGCTCTATCTGCCATTTATTCGATTGGTGTAAAACCAATTTTGATTGAACTTACTGTATGCAGCTTCAACTATGTTATAATATCAGTTGTCAGAACCTACTCCGTCATTCAGGGCAAACCAACATATAGTTGGATCGACTATAGCGGCGTTGGGGGGTTTTTTAAAAAATATATCTTCAGTGGGACGGACTATACATGAATTTTTATCAAAAAGATTATGTGTTGACTGAAATATGCTCTGCAATTCATTCAATGCACACATGTTTCATTCTACTGTATATGTTTTTCGTTGAACTATATATTTTGAAAATGCTTTTAAGGGAGAGATTACCGACCCAACCGTTCAGTATGTTCAAATAAAGTTTGGTTTCAGGACACCGGAATTAGAATTGAAAGTACTCTGTGCGTTTTTGGATCAAGAAGAAGTTTGGTTGCCGGAAACAAATATATATTTGTAATTCAACCAAATCTCGCAGTCAATTGACTCGTTCATATGGTTCGCCACCCGCAACTGCAGGATTTGGTTGTGTTGTGCCCTGAAAAGACCCCATGCGACGATATCGAGCCCGATATTTCACAAGCCCGATATTTCGCTCGACTCAGCCGGAAAAACGCTGAATCGCAATCGAACGATTCGACCCGAGTCGAAATTTTCGAGTCGCGTTCAACCCACAAAATGAAGGCGAGAAGAAATCGGCGTGAGCGGATTATTGGGTATCTAAAGGAGGGTACAATGTTTGAAAGTACCATGCGTTAGAGCCTCCGATGAACCTCCGGCATGGCAGAAAGTAGACTTTTTGACTCAAAGGAGGTCAGTGAGGCTCACAATTGAACCTACGGAACCTCAGGTCGGCCTACTTCGAGCGCTCCCGCAGAACCTACTGCCCCTCCTTTCGGCCTACTGTACAATGCTAAACAAAAAAATTAATTTATATAGAATCTATTTAAATAAAATAGGTTTTTTCCTTGTCTCACAGCCTACTACGATCGTATTTCTTTCGAAGATATTTATATATATTAATAAAGATGAGATTCAAATTAATCTTTATTTGCTTACAATGTACACTGTAAAGCTAAGTGTACTATATGCATAAAATATTTCATAAATCGAAAATAAAATGAACTCCTTAATTGAGAGCTTTACCACAAGGATTTTTATCGTAGTTCGTCATTCCCTGGCCTATAGACATGATTTTTTTCGAAGAAAATATTTGCCCTATATGCGACTTGAACGTAGCCTACCTACTTCTAGCTACGCTCCGCTGCCCCTATGCTACCGAGTGCTTATAACATTTTGGTCGCTGATATGGCATAAGAGGCCAAATGAATACCTCTAACTATTTGTTGTATCACATAAGCTATATCAATTAGTTAATATGATTGTGATAATTAGAGAGTTTCATCGAATAACATGCTATAGATTTTTCAAACACACACACACACACACACACACACACACACACACACACACACACACACACACACACACACACACACACACACACACACACACACACACACACACACACACACACACACACACACACACACACACACACACACACACACACACACACACACACACACACACACACACACACACACACACACACACACACACACACACACACACACACACACACACACACACACACACACACACACACACACACACACACACACACACACACACACACACACACACACACACACACACACACACACACACACACACACACACACACACACACACACACACACACACACACACACACACACACACACACACACACACACACACACACACACACACACACACACACACACACACACACACACACACACACACACACACACACACACACACACACACACACACACACACACACACACACACACACACACACACACACACACACACACACACACACACACACACACACACACACACACACACACACACACACACACACACACACACACACACACACACACACACACACACACACACACACACACACACACACACACACACACACACACACACACACACACACACACACACACACACACACACACACACACACACACACACACACACACACACACACACACACACACACACACACACACACACACACACACACACACACACACACACACACACACACACACACACACACACACACACACACACACACACACACACACACACACACACACACACACACACACACACACACACACACACACACACACACACACACACACACACACACACACACACACACACACACACACACACACACACACACACACACACACACACACACACACACACACACACACACACACACACACACACACACACACACACACACACACACACACACACACACACACACACACACACACACACGTATATAAAAATCCTCTCTCTCCACCTTCTCTACCCCCCGCCCCTTTGATATGAGTGTTGCAATAAAGATGGACCGTTAGTTCAATCAAATAAAAGAATGGTTAACTCTACGACAATTCTATTTAAGGTAAATTTTTAAAAAATAACTAGATCCATTCAGTGAACTTAACTAAATTGTTTTTTTGAACAGATGAAAATGTTGAACTGATGAAACCGAATCACAGATTTATTAGGATCAAATAAAATATGTAGTTATTGGACGATATTAAATAGATTGATTTTCTATAAATAAACATTTTTGAAATCAATAATTTTAATAATGGAATGCAATAGGAAAAATTTGGTTCTATGAAAAATCTAGTTAATTCAAATAAAAAAGAATCAAATAGACGCGGTTAGTTAATATCATATTTAGCGGCAAAAAATAAAAATATGCTTCATACATACACGTGGAAATATTTTTTTAATTTTCGACGTGCTAAAAATGAAAACAAAGAAAAATCAAACATTTCATTTAAAATCGACGGTAATCGGCCGTCGCCATTTATCAACTCATTATTGACTTAACAAAAAAAACAAAATGAACAAAAACAAAAAGAAAAAATAAAGAAAAAAATCGAATGATGTTGAATTCTAAACCGACAATTTCAATCCTTTGGAACATGAAATAGACTATAATTAACACCCTAACGTTCCATATAGATATCAGCATTATATGTAATTTAGATCTACACTGCCAGCCAAAAGTTTTCGGACACTCCACATGATCGCAAAACTTTTGAGCGCTGGATAATTGCCAAATAATGTTAGAGTAATATAATTCATTTCATTTATTATTTCACGAAGATACTATAAAGATCTATATAATTAAGTAATTATACAGAGCTTTATAGTATCTTCGTAAAATAATTATTATTCTACCATAAGTTTGCAATGATCCAAAGTGATATTAAGTTTTGCAGTTATCTGAAGTGTCCGAATACTTTTGACTGGTAGTGTATATTTAAATATATTAATGCAACTACATATTTCGAATATAATATATATATATATAGTATTATATAATATATACCGTCGCTTAAAAGTTTGGATACACCAGTCGATATTTCTTGCTGCACTAAAAGTTACACAGCTTCGTAAAAAAAAAAGATAACCAAATTTACCGAACGGCGTTTTGACGGGAATAAATTCAGCTTTATATTGCGTTTCTGAAATATTTTTTTATAATTTTCTTTTCGACCCGGTATGCACTTTTATCTGTGACTGATTTTCGGTTTTTTTTCGACCGTCGAGAATTGAGCGCATGACTTATGAAAAAAAAGTTTGTTACGTTTATCCATGATAAACTTGAACGGGGTAGCAGGAACTCCATTTGCGTTTTTTATAAAGTTTTGTACGATTTTTTTCGCAATGTTATTTCATTTTTTGCTAAAAAAGACTAATTCTAGATAATGCAATGTAACTCAAGAACTAGAGGGCTTAAGAAGAAATGTCAAGGACGAAAAACGTCGCGTAAGCTTATACTGGATAGACTGGCATTTTTTAAGAACTTTCCTGTGAGATTTTTTCTCACAGGAAAACGCCCATTAATGCGATAGAATTGGAGTAAGACTGTATATACAAGCATTCTTTTACGAATTGCCTATAAAATAATAATAAATCGATATTGAGCAAATTTGATTGTTTTCGCATATTAATATTGCACTAATAATTTGATAAGGGGACGATGTATTTTTATTAATTTCGTCTTATTTTCGTCATCGAACGGGTTACTGATCAGGCCACAATGGAATGATGATGGGCGAGATATCGAATTTGGGCCGAAAGCAGGTTAGGTGGGGTCGAGGCAAGAGTTTGAGATTGAAAGCAGGTTAAGGAGGCCTGTGCTGTGCCCGTTTCACTAAAACTGGGGGTCGAGAGAAGGTTTGGGAGGTCTAGCCGAGGCTACCCTGGACCAAGAGGAGGTCTCTTCATGGCACTGAACTCGACAAATGAGGTTTCGTCGGTTCAACGGAGGCTGGCGGCTTATGTATTACAAAAGAAATGGGTCCTGCGAGGGTTCAGAGGAGGCTAAAAATTTCGACTCGGGGAACGTTCTCGAACGATTGGTTGCGAAAACCCGAGATAACAATTAGCCGAAAGAATCAATCGAAAGGCAGTCTTCAGCCAGAAGCCGAGGAGGTCGGTCTCAAGGCATAAAGAAGAATTGTAATATTGTTGCCTAATTTTAAATAAAATATAAGTTGTTCAAGTTGCAATATCCCGAGTTGGAGATTTACTCGGAACGGGAAAAGTCCCCACATACCCTCGCCCTCGAGCATCCGACAACCCACGGTGTCAACTTACTCGAGAGCGAAATTCCCCGCAATTGGGGATTCCGCAAATTTGCATTACACAACTTCAAAAAAAAAAGAAGGAAACATCCTATCCAGCGTACAAAATAAACTGAACGCAGCAAGTGCTGAGAAGGAGGTCAACGAGTGATCCAATCGGCGACCGTCGAACCGGACAAATATAAAGAAAACGTGCGGCGTAAGCAAACGCCCAAGTCAACCGTACACAGCTGTCCAAAAGCAACCAGATCCCGAGGATCATAGATACCAGACCGACCCAAGGACGAAGACTCACCAAATACCTTCTACAACGGAACAACAGAGCGCACAAGAACAGCAAACCAAAGCAACACGACAACAGGGAACCACACTGGCAATTTCCTGCCAAACAGCTACGAGAACGACGTCAACATCTTGTGAACAACCGACTACGAAGCATCGATCAACATGAGGCGCATCATCGTACTGTAAGTGACGGAACATTTATCAAGAAACACCCTCCAAAGCCAAACAATTGAACATTAATGTCAAACGAAGACGAGCGTCGTAAATTATACGGATTACCGGGTAACAACCAATTATCGCGTTCATTAAATTCAATTTTCGACGAACTCATTGCGAGAGATCGTCCCGAGAATCAAACAGTCGAACAAGAACTACAAGAACCTAGGAAAAAGCGATTTCGATCCGCAACAAGTTCAGACGAAAGTCCAAATTCATAAAATTCCTCAAATACGCCGACAGCTGCGAAACGCGCCAAAATTCGATCCGCAGCAGATCGAACTGTTCATTTTTCTGATCAATCAACAGATTCTGATCAATCTCCAGAAAATATAGACACTAGGAGTGGTCGCGAAATAGAAATTAAAGAATTTTCCCTACTCCAACTTAATTCAGATAACATAGCGCAAGAAAATGGTTTCATGACCCTAAAAGAGGCGCGAAGCCTCATTCCCCGATTTAATGGCGAAAAACGTGAAGAAGTCGACGATATAATTGAAGCATTCGGCTATGCAAACGCGTGCGTTGGGGCAGCCGATAGACATTCCCTTTTACAATCCGTGTCAGCAACAAAAGTAATAGGAAAAGCGCGAAAAGATACCCGATATAAAGAAATTGAATCGTACCAACAATTTAAAGAAGAAATGACAGCATTATATGGAACGCGACGTACACTAGCCGCGTTACAGGTGGATTTTAATACGTGTAAGCAAAAATACAACGAGAGTGTGTTAGCATACGCTCAACGACTCGAGGCCATAATGATGGAATTAATCGAAGCCAGCACAACCGAGGCAAGATCGCCTGCGGAAAAAAGAACAATTGAGACATATGTAAGGCAATTAGCCCTATACAACTTCGAAAGAGGACTTCGAAGGGAATATCAAGTCATCGTAAAGGCTCGAGGATTCAAGGATCTCGGATCAGCCCTTAAAGGAGCAATGGAAGAGGAAAAATCACAAGGAGGCGAATCTATAAACAGGCAGACTCATCTGGAAAAACGAACGCCAATGACGTGCAATAAATGTCACAAAATGGGACACTTAGCAAAGGATTGCCGATCCAACACTTCGTCTTACGGAAGATACAGCCTACCAGCTCCATCGAAAAGCGTGCATCAATTCAACATCACTTTCAATTACTGCAAGAAACCGGGACACGCGTACAAGGATTACCGAAAAAGGAATTGGCAACAAGGACAAGGAAACGGATATCGACAGGCACCGGGTATCATCTAAATCATCAAACGAATTATCAGCAGGGCCAAGAAAACAGCTACTACAACAAGAGTGGGCCCCCAGGGCGCCCAAATCAGTATCACTGGAACGCAAATAAAAATAGGCCAAAAGAAGACAGACCGAAGGAAGAAAATCGCAACGACAGCGAAAAGAAAAAAAACAATTGGATCATTTTCGCTCGATATGGTAACGGCAACAAACGTAGACAGGCCAAGAGAAGAAAACCGCAAGGATGGCGGAAAGAGGAAAACAATTAGGTCATTTTCGCTCGATATGGCAACGGCAACGGCAACGAACGAAGACAAAAAACGCAATGTCAGAAAAATTATCGAAGCATCGAATACAGGTCCACCCAAAAGAAAAAATACAAGGAAGAAAATAAAATTGTACTGGATAACGACGATCAATTCTGGAGGAGCCGCTAGCGACTTCCACATCGCGTCTCACCAAGCTAAAGACAAAATCCTCACGTTGAAAGGAGAAACCGGAGCCCAATGTAGTCTCATAAAAAAGAGTGTATTAAAAAAGGACACAGAAATAATAGAAGAAACGATCGAACTCAAAGGAATCGGTGGAAAAAAATTTCTACGCACTGTGTAAAATTATGCTCGTGCTCGAAACACCCGCAGTAAACGTAGAACACGGATTCTACGTAATAGATGACGCAGTACCACTAGAAGTAGACGGAATAATGGGTTTGGACAATGAAGAAATCGAAATAGAGAGACCAACGGTGCAAATTGAAGAAATTAAAAAAGAAAAGCCAACCGAAGAAAAGTAAATAAGTGCTGTATGGATCGAAGAAAAATTAAAAAGAAAAGACAAAATATGGGAAGAAATCAAAGGAGATTCGAACTTAAACCCAGAAGAAGAAAAATTCCTACGCGAATTCGCTGACGCATACCCTGACGTCTTCCATTTAGAGGAAGAGTCGCTTGGGTGCACCGCTATAGTGGAGCACCGCATAAGCGTACGACCAGGGACAAGGCCAATAAAAATTCGTCCATATCGATTACCAGAAGTCCACAAGCAAGAAGTGATGGCGCAGACAAAAGAGATGCTAAAAAATGAAATAATTCGACCGAGCAAGAGCCCATGGAATTCTCCTCTACTCGTCGTTCCAAAAAAGCCTGACGCCAACGGAAATATACGCAAGAGAGTGGTAGTAGACTTCCGAAAACTCAACGAAGCAACTGAAGGAGACTCGTATCCATTGCCTAATATTACCGAAATATTGGACCACTTGGGACGAGCAAAATACTTCACGACTCTCGATTTGGCATCGGGATTTCATCAAATCCCAATGGCCGAAAAAGACAAGGAGAAAACCGCTTTCTCCACTTCTCTTGGACATTATGAGTACAACCGAATGCCATTTGGATTAAAAAACGCCCCACCAACCTTTCAAAGGCGGATGGACGCTGTACTTGCTAGATTACAAGGACTGAAATGCTACGTATATCTCGACGCTATAGTAGTATACGGATCGACGCTATAGTAGTATACCTGCCAATTCGATACGACGCTATAGTAGTATACCTGTCAATTCGATCAAAAGTCAAGAAGAGCCTCGATGTCATAGGCACAAAGCTTATTATCTAACACCGGAATTTTTACGGGCGGGTGGGGACGTCCTCCGAGTGTGACACACGCGCACGCGCTATCTCGCGACTCTATGCCGATTGTTAGCGCCTCGCAACTTTTCGCGTGATTGCGACGTCCTTGCGATTTAAAAAAGACAAAAAAAGATGCGCCGTCAGTCCACGCGCGTAATTTTTGCGTATTCCTTCAAAGGCAAGATCGCCCGAGCCCGACAATTGCGCTCGGTTGCCCAAATTTGGCCTTTTTCCAGCGAGAAAAAAAATCGCCCCTTTCGAACGGATTGACAGAAGTATTCGATCGACTGAGAGAAGCTCAATTAAAGGTTCAACCTAGGAAATGTCGATTTCTGCGAAAAGAAACCCAGTACTTGGGACACATTATTACCGAAGTGGGAGTAAAACCCGATCCGGAAAAAATAGAGGCTGTACAACGATTTCCAGCCCCAAAAAACGTAAAAGAGGTTCAATAATTTCTGGGACTAGCCGGATATTACCGAAAATTCATACAGGATTTTTCAAAACTCTCAAAGCCGTTAACCGAACTGATCAGAAAAGAAAAGAAATTCATTTGGGACGAAAACTGCGAACAAGCTTTCCAAAAATTGAAGGAAACCGTCAGCACCGCAACGATCCTGCAGTATCCGGATTTCGAAAAACCCTTCGTGGTGACAACTGATGCCTCTGACAAGGCAATTGGCGCGATTTTATCGCAAGGAAAAATCGGAGAAGATCTACCCATCAGTTACGCGGGTCGCACTCTGAACAAGGCAGAAATGAATTATTCAACAACGGAGAAGGAAATGCTAGCAATAATTTGGGCAGTAGCGCAATTCCGACCATACATCTATGGAACAAAATTCACGATCGTGACGGATCATGAGCCCCTCACATGGCTTTTCAACGTAAAAGATCCAGGATCACGACTGATGCGCTGGAGAATAAAGATAGAGGAGTTCAACTACACCATAGAGTATAAGGCTGGCAAGAAGAATACGAATGCGAATGCTTTGAGCCGTATGTATGTATTGATGCTGACGCGGCAAGAACCCGAGGCGGTGGTACGTCACAAGGACGCCGAGAAGCGTGGTAGAGGAAGGCCGCGGAAGGCCCCGCCTTCGCTCCGCGCCACCGCCGCCAGCATCAACAGACCCGAGCCAGCATGGCCGTGGTCAGCTGGTCCCGCGAGCACGTGGCCGGCCGAGAAAAATAATGCAGCCCGCTAGAGAGGGACGCCCACGCAAGGCGACAGAGGCCCGCGCGAGCGAGAACGAACCGCCACTCCCACCAGTGGAGGCGGACCAGGCAGCAGGCCCGAGCGAAAAAGAGAAGGAAATAGAAAAAGACTCGAGCGCAAGCAAGACAACACGCGACAGCGAGACAGAGACGGAAATAGGAGATCGAGAGTGCCCGAGTGAAGAGGAGCGAGGTACCATTCTGCAAGAAGAATACCACGACGCCCCTCTCGGAGGCCACCCAGGCGAAAAAAGGATGAAACAACGAATAAAGATAAAGTACAGCTGGCCTGGAATGAATAACGAAATAAAAAACTACGTAAAATCATGCGACAAATGCCAGAAAAATAAAATCACGCGACGCAAGCATGCTCCCATGACTATTACCGACACATCCAAGACACTATTCGTCAAATGTGCAGTCAATATAGTAGGTCCCTTACCCGAGACCGAAGCCGGGAACAAATACATCCTGACTTTTCAAGACGCATTGTCCAAGTATAGCGCAGCTATACCGATAAAAACGCAAGAAGCCAAGGAAGTAGCCAAAGGATTTGCAACTCAAATTGTTTGCAAGTACGGCACTCCAAAAGAATTATTGTCAGACCAAGGAACGAACTTTTTGAGCGAAACTTTCAAGGAGATGTGCCAATTATTCCGAATAAAAAAGATTCAAACGACGGCATACCATCCCCAATCAAACGGAGCATTGGAGCGTTCACACCGAAGTCTTGCAGAATACCTGAAATGTTTCATTGAAGAGGATCAAACGGATTGGGATGAGTGGTTGCCATACGCGATGTTCACCTACAATACCACCCCGCACACAGCGACAGGTTTCACTTCGCACGAGTTGGTGTTTGGAAAAGTAGCCGATTTACCGACGGCGCTTAAAGAACCACCACGAAGAACGTACTCATACGACGATTATGTCCCCGAGTTACGCGAACGGCTTCGAAAAGGAGAAAAAAGGGTAAAGGAGGGGCATGACATTAACGCCGGTACGGTGGAGTACCGCCCCGGCGACCGAGTTCTCCTCCACGACACTACTGTACGCCGAGGCCGATCAACGAAGCTTTCCCCCAAGTGGACAGGGCCTTACAAAGTACAGAGCAAAGATTCCGACGTGAACGGCAGGGTCTCAGTTCTGCACAGTGCAGTTCGACACCGGGTCAGTCCGCCACTGTTCAATTCGCCAAGTGGGCAGTTCGCCACCGGGGCAAATCGACGGCCGTAGCAGTTCGACATTTCCCCGACGCTCGCGTATCCCCACTCTTCAGATTCGGGCCGGGCGATTCGCTGCCCTGTGTCAGTTCGCCACAGAGTCCTCCCTGCACAGCGTAGCGTGCTCAACTTACATTTCCTAGCGGCTGTACTTTTTTCGAATCACCCATACCCGGGAACGAGAAATATACGAGCAAAATGTTTTCGCATGTACCGACTACCCGCTCTGTCAGTTCTCTAGTTTATCGACTGATTCTGAATGGAAGTTTCACGAGCAACATTTTGTTATAACTTTATTCTTTAATAATGCCACGAACATATATTTAGTCTCTTAAAATTTTAATTCTTCCATAATTCGGGAAAAAGCGTCATTTTTGAGTACTTGAGAATAACGATAAGCAATACTAAGAGAACTGAAAACTTATATAATAATCGTGTAAAAGAAAAACTGGTGGCCTCGTACAGTTGGACAGTTTTTCGTTGCCGTTGAATATAGGATAATGTTCTTCAAGAGGATGTTTAATTTTGTTCTGAATTTCGTTTCTTGTGGCTCTTGGTTTATTCGTAAAAATCATCGTGCAAAGTCTAAATTTTATAATCAACTTTTTAATCATCAAAAATATCGCTGAAAAAAGCATATGCAGTTACAAGAAATTAATATCATGAAACCATTGAAAATAATATTGTTGTCAATATTCCTCATATATGTTCCTTTCATTACAGATTGAAACGTCCACATTATTATTATCCATGTTGTTCAAATACTTAATGCCAAAGAACAGTGCATGTCGGATATATTTTTTTTTCATTAATGTGTGACATGTCGTCTACTATGTATGAGAAAATTGAATCATCGTATAACATGAATACGCTGTATTGAAAAGCGTAGAATCATTAAGGGAGGGGGGGGGGGGTGGGTGGAAGGTTAATTTGCTATAAAAAAGCATATTTTCGAAATTTTTTGTTGACGTACTGTTTGTACATATTTATTTATATAATTAGTATAAAATAAAAGGACATTAGAAGAATATTCTGTGAAATTGTCGTTATTAATTGTGCAGAAATGAGCCAGTGACAGGAAATCTTCTCAGAGGCCACAAAAGTTACATTGCGGTGAACTGCATAACTCACCACTGGATCGCCCGAAAAAAAATTCAACAAGATCGTATTATTTAATAAGTTTCTTGAGGTAACGCTGTCGAGTTTTTATTTTTATTTTTATTTCTTTTCAATTTTTAGTCAGACTGAGAAGACAAAATAGCGATTTTTCATTTAAAAAATTGGAACCCTTATTATTGCAAAATGAATTAAAATGATAAAAACAATCGACAGCGTTACCTCAAGAAACTTATTAACTAATACAATCTTCTTGGATTTTTTTCTCGGATGATCCACTGATGAGTTATGCAGTTCACTGCAATTTTTTTGAGGTGTCTGCAAAGATGTGCTGTCAACGGTTCATTTCCGCATAATTATTAATGAAAATTTTACAGAATATTCTTCAAATGTCCTTATATTATATACTTCTTACACAAATAAATATATATCAACCGTGTCGTAAAAAAAATTATCGTAAATATGCTTTTTCGTAGCGAAATACCCCCCGCCCCCTCCCCTTAACACGTCTAGCCACCCTGGCCACTCGAAAAATGGGTATTATTTTTTAAAAGTCATAAAGTCAACAGTATAAAACAATATATGTTAATTTTTTAACCTGAGGTGAAAATTGACCTAAGGTGAAAATGCCTCAAATAAATATTATTTTAAAGTATTATAGGACGAATATTATTATAAGATAAATTTCCGTTCCAGGCAAACAACGAAAAAGCATCTTCGTTGGCAGAATCCTGAAAAAAAAAGTTTTTTTTTCATGTTGCCAAGTAACGAAGTAACTTGGCTCGGATCAGTACAGTAAATACTGAAGCGAAGGAACGGATTTATAAATAAAAGGATCATTGTCGAATTTTTGCCAATACTTGTGGTTTTATATATTTAACTCTTAAAAAAAATGCACAGCCGTTTCAGATATTTTTTTTTATGCTACAATTCACATCCAACATTAATGACTGTTCATATAAACATCTGTATAACTATTTTCAGTTCTGTCACAATTGACAAATATTATATATTAGATTCCTTTTTATCACATCACATTATTTATCACATGTTGAATGCATTGTTTTCACATATTCGCAGTCATTCGAGTGTACATGTTTTTACAACTAATTAATATTATAAACGTTCGTGTACATATTGGTGCATTTATATTTAGATACATTTTTTTGGGGTAAGTATTGCACAGTGATTTAAAGCGCTGTCCGCCGAGTAACAAAGGCCATAGCCGGGTTAGTAGGGAAAAATGGCCCCCGCATTTTTGCCATCGAAATTTGGAGTATATTCTGAGGTATAAAAAACAAATTTTCTGAAAATGTCATCCCCGTCCACGCAATGGCTTTAGAAAAATGATTTTTTGTAATATAAAAAAAAATCCGGAAACGGTTCAGTGGATCGATTTGATTTTTTTTGGTCCTTTTTACGACCAAACGTGTTACGAAATAAAATTATAGAACATCTTGCGAAAGATTAAGGTTTAAAAAAAATTATGTTCCTTGTTTTATTTTTTTTACTAAATCCACTTGGGGTACAATAACGAATTTTTTTTCATGTAATCTATGGGCACCTCATTAGATTATATAATTTTTTTTTTAATGATCGGTTTTGTACGCCACAGTGAAAAAAAAACAGACTTTATTGATGTATTTTCGTTATATATCTATATAACTAAAATATATCAATAAAGTGTGTTTCTTTTTTTCACTGTGGCGTACCAAACCGATCATTTTGAAAAAAGTATATAATCAAATAAGGTGCCCAAAGATTATATGAAAAAAATTCCGTTGTTCTACCCCAAGTGGATTATAGTAAAAAATAATAAAACAAGGAACATTATTTTTTTTTTCAAATCTTAATCTTTCGCAAGATGTTCTATAATTTTATTTCGTAACACGTTTGATTGGATGAAGTACCAAAAAAACTCAAATCGATCCACTGAACCGTTTCCGGAATTTTTTTACATTTAAAAAAAAATCTTTTTTCTAAAACCATTACGTTGACGTGGATGAAAGGCCATAGCCGGGTAAATAGGGAAAAATTGCCCCCCCCCCCCCCTCCCCCCATTTTTTCCAGCGAAATTTGGAGTATATTCTGAGGTATGAAAAAAAAAAACAAATTTTCTGAAAATGTCATCCCCGTCAACGCAATGGTTTTAGAAAAATGAATTTTCTTTTAAATATAAAAAAATTCCTGAAATGGTTCGGTGGATCAATTCGATTTTTTTGTCGGTACTTGTTCCAATCAAACGTGTTACGAAATAAAATGATAGAACATTTTGCAAAAGATTAAGATTTGAAAAAAAAATAATGTTCCTTGTTTTATTATTTTTTACTATAATCCACTTGGGGTACACTAACGAAATTTTTTTCATATAATCTTTGGGCACCTTATGAGATTATATACTTTTTTCAAAATGATTGGTTTGGTACGCCACAGTGAAAAAAAAAGAAACACACTTTATTGATATATTTTAGTTATATAGATATATAACGAAAATACATCAATAAAGTCTGTTTCTTTTTTTTTCACTGTGGCGTACCAAACCGGTCATTTTAAAAAAGTTATATAATCTAATAAGGTGCCCAAAGATTATATGAAAGAAATTTCGTTATTGTACCTCAAGTGGATTATAGTAAAAAGAATAAAACAAGGAACATTATCTTTTTAACCTTAATATTTCGCAAGATGTTCTATAATTTTATTTCGTAACACGTTTGGTCGTAAAAAGGACCAAAAAAAATCAAATCGATCCACTGAACCGTTTCCGGATTTTTTTTTATATTACAAAAAATCATTTTTCTAAAGCCATTGCGTGGACGGGGATGACATTTTCAGAAAATTTGTTTTTTATACCTCAGAATATACTCCAAATTTCGATGGCAAAAATGCGGGGGCCATTTTTCCCTACTAACCCGGCTATGGCCTTTGTTACTCGGCGGACAGCGCTTTAAATCACTGTGCAATACTTACCCCAAAAAAATGTATCTAAATATAAATGCACCAATATGTACACGAACGTTTATAATATTAATTAGTTGTAAAAACATGTACACTCGAATGACTGCGAATATGTGAAAACAATGCATTCAACATGTGATAAATAATGTGATGTGATAAAAAGGAATCTAATATATAATATTTGTCAATTGTGACAGAACTGAAAATAGTTATACAGATGTTTATATGAACAGTCATTAATGTTGGATGTGAATTGTAGCATAAAAAAAAATATCTGAAACGGCTGTGCATTTTTTTTAAGAGTTAAATATATAAAACCACAAGTATTGGCAAAAATTCGACAATGATCCTTTTATTTATAAATCCGTTCCTTCGCTTCAGTATTTACTGTACTGATCCGAGCCAAGTTACTTCGTTACTTGGCAACATGAAAAAAAAACTTTTTTTTTCAGGATTCTGCCAACGAAGATGCTTTTTCGTTGTTTGCCTGGAACGGAAATTTATCTTATAATAATATTCGTCCTATAATACTTTAAAATAATATTTATTTGAGGCATTTTCACCTTAGGTCAATTTTCACCTCAGGTTAAAAAATTAACATATATTGTTTTATACTGTTGACTTTATGACTTTTAAAAAATAATACCCATTTTTCGAGTGGCCAGGGTGGCTAGACGTGTTAAGGGGAGGGGGCGGGGGGTATTTCGCTACGAAAAAGCATATTTACGATAATTTTTTTTACGACACGGTTGATATATATTTATTTGTGTAAGAAGTATATAATATAAGGACATTTGAAGAATATTCTGTAAAATTTTCATTAATAATTATGCGGAAATGAACCGTTGACAGCACATCTTTGCAGACACCTCAAAAAAATTGCAGTGAACTGCATAACTCATCAGTGGATCAACCGAGAAAAAAATCCAAGAAGATTGTATTAGTTAATAAGTTTCTTGAGGTAACGCTGTCGATTGTTTTTATCATTTTAATTCATTTTGCAATAATAAGGGTTCCAATTTTTTAATGAAAAATCGCTATTTTGTCTTCTCAGTCTGACTAAAAATTGAAAAGAAATAAAAATAAAAATAAAAACTCGACAGCGTTACCTCAAGAAACTTATTAAATAATACGATCTTGTTGAATTTTTTTTCGGGCGATCCAGTGGTGAGTTATGCAGTTCACCGCAATGTAACTTTTGTGGCCTCTGAGAAGATTTCCTGTCACTGGCTCATTTCTGCACAATTAATAACGAGAATTTCACAGAATATTCTTCTAATGTCCTTTTATTTTATACTAATTATATAAATAAATATGTACAAACAGTACGTCAACAAAAAATTTCGAAAATATGCTTTTTTATAGCAAATTAACCTTCCACCCCCCCCCCCCCTCCCTTAATGATTCTACGCTTTTCAATACAGCGTATTCATGTTATACGATGATTCAATTTTCTCATACATAGTAGACGACATGTCACACATTAATGAAAAAAAAATATATCCGACTTGCACTGTTCTTTGGCATTAAGTATTTGAACAACATGGATAATAATAATGTGGACGTTTCAATCTGTAATGAAAGGAACATATATGAGGAATATTGACAACAATATTATTTTCAATGGTTTCATGATATTAATTTCTTGTAACTGCATATGCTTTTTTCAGCGATATTTTTGATGATTAAAAAGTTGATTATAAAATTTAGACTTTGCACGATGATTTTTACGAATAAACCAAGAGCCACAAGAAACGAAATTCAGAACAAAATTAAACATCCTCTTGAAGAACATTATCCTATATTCAACGGCAACGAAAAACTGTCCAACTGTACGAGGCCACCAGTTTTTCTTTTACACGATTATTATATAAGTTTTCAGTTCTCTTAGTATTGCTTATCGTTATTCTCAAGTACTCAAAAATGACGCTTTTTCCCGAATTATGGAAGAATTAAAATTTTAAGAGACTAAATATATGTTCGTGGCATTATTAAAGAATAAAGTTATAACAAAATGTTGCTCGTGAAACTTCCATTCAGAATCAGTCGATAAACTAGAGAACTGACAGAGCGGGTAGTCGGTACATGCGAAAACATTTTGCTCGTATATTTCTCGTTCCCGGGTATGGGTGATTCGAAAAAAGTACAGCCGCTAGGAAATGTAAGTTGAGCACGCTACGCTGTGCAGGGAGGACTCTGTGGCGAACTGACACAGGGCAGCGAATCGCCCGGCCCGAATCTGAAGAGTGGGATACGCGAGCGTCGGGGAAATGTCGAACTGCTACGGCCGTCGATTTGCCCCGGTGGCGAACTGCCCACTTGGCGAATTGAACAGTGGCGGACTGACCCGGTGTCGAACTGCACTGTGCAGAACTGAGACCCTGCCGACGTGAACTACACTATCGGCCGTGGACATAAAGCAGTCCGGGTACATGTAGACCGGATTAAACCCTACGTTACCCACTGACCGGTAGAGTAGGAGGGACTACTCGCCTGGCCCGCGGAGGCCCGCGAGCGGCCCACGAGGCGTAGATCAACGCCTCCCCGTCTTGCGCCGTTGCCAAGCAACGGCCGAGCGGCCAACGTCACGCGACGGATTCGCGTACGGGTAGCGAGCTGCCACCCGTTCAACAAAAAAATATATAAATAAAAATAAAACGAAATCATAAAATAACAGAAAATGAAATACAGTGATAAAAATAAAAGAATAAATAAATAAATGAACTAATATGAAATGAAATGGAAAGATAAAGTAAATAAAACCAAATAAAATAACATTCAAATGAATGAAAGAATCTATAACAAAAATAAGCGAATAAAATAGTCGAAAAGAGAGAATAAATAAATAGAATAAAATTTACAAGAAGAACAATAGGAAAAGCTCTAGGTTTCTAAAGAAACAAAACGAATAATAAATGAAAAAATATAAAAATGGCGTATATATATATAAATGAAAAATCCAACGAGAGCAAGAGTTTTAAAAAAAATTAAATATAAAAAAAAATATATATAAATATATTGAATACTATGCAAATAAATTTTTCGAGTAAATACAAAAAGAAAATAATGAATACAAAGAATAATAATAATTAAATAAAGAGCGGAAAATGAAAAGAAAAACAAATATAAACCAAATCTTTCGCAAATGGTTACATTCCAAGTTAAAAAAAGAGAAAGAGAATAGAGAGAGAGAAGAAATCGCAATGTAAGAAAAAAAAGGAAGAAAAGTATTGCACGTAGAAATAGGGAAACGAACAAGACAAATTTATTGAAAATAAAAAGGCAAACCCTTTTTGCAGATTATTAATCTCAACAGTTAGGACGACAGAAGGGACTAACGAAAGAAAGGAAAATGCAGAATTCCACGTAACGCAATTTTCCGCAACACCAGGAATTTATTACGAGGAAATCGGAAAACAGCACACAATTCAGGAAATGTGGAAACTGGTAATCCGCATGGATCTTCTGCCAATAGCAAATCGAGAAAAGAGTATTAGGGAAAAGCTGGAAAAACTATTAGAATTATGTCAAACGATGCCAGAGGACAAGCTATGTTCTCTCGTAACGAGTTCCCTCGAAACCATGAAAGGAAAAATAAATTCCGAAATGCAGTCCATTTACGATATAACTGGCACAAAAGGTAGAATAAATAAAAGAGGATTAATAGACGGATTAGGATCTATTATAAAATCGATAACAGGTAACTTAGATGCGAACGATGCTGCGAACATCGAACAGCAAATCACAGCAATAACGAGAAAACAAGAAACAACAGAAAATGCGTTAAAAGAAAATTTTCAAATCCAGCAAATTACACTGGAAATGTTCAATCGCACAACGAATCGCCTCGCGGCAAACGAAGAAACACTAGGCCGTTTAGTAAACAATTTACACCATGGAATGAAAAATCTCGTAATAGATATTTTAACACGTCAACAATTGGACGAGAAATTAACAACTATTAGCGTAATAATGGAATCCTTATTAAACGATCTAATAGAAGCATTACCAAATCTACCAAAAGGACTGAATTTTCCGACAAAAATACGTCCAGAAAAAATTAACGAATTACTGGAAATTTCTGAATTAGGCGCACATAGTATTCAAAATACCCTCACCGCTGTGATAAAAATTCCATTAATCAACAACAACGAGTTCAATGTGAATAAAGTCTATCCTCTACCCGTAAGAGTAGAAAAAGACACGTTTCGGTTCATAGAAACGACCGTAAAAAATGTTATAATTGATCGAGAGCGTCGAGAATATCTGTCATTCTCAGAAAACGAATTATCCAAATGTAAACGACAAAGTTATCAATATTACCGTCATCCAAAAAACGCGAGACAAATAATACGATCAGGAGCGCCATGCGAACTATCGATATTTTTAGGAAAAGACCCCGAAAAAGCGAATTGTACACATCGTTTAGTTAAATTAGAAAATTATTTGGTCATTGCTCTGGAACAAGAAGGGCAATGGATATATGTAGCCCCAGAGACAGTAGCCCTCACGATAAACTGTAAAAACTGTGCGACAACTCATGCAACAATTACTGGAACTACTGGAACTGGAACTATTGGCTTTGGATGGGAAATGTTCCGTCACCTCCATAGACTTTAAGATTGAAAATTTGAAGGAAACTGTACACGAAAAATTCCTACAATTTTTACCGCCTTTCAATCTATCTTTTCTGACGACAGAAAACGAAATACCTCAACCTTTAATATTGGAAAATATTCCTCATACGATAATTAATGATCCATACGAAGTTAACAAAATTGGCGAACGAATCGAAATATTGAAAACAAAATTAAACAAAAATTACGATCATGTGACAACACAGAGTCACATCATAGGGAATTACGCCCTCAGCGGAATGATTCCCTTCGCAATGATTATATCATATTTCGGAATTAAAGCGTTGCAACGGCGACGTTTAAATGCTACATCGCCGAACGACGACCTTGCTGACGTAGCTTCGGCCAGACCGCGAGCTGCCAAACGCAAGGCAACAGCTGATTCACAAAATCCGCGAGTCATATTTACGCGAAATGCACCTCGCACACGCACAACGTAAATGTATAAAGAAAAGGAAAATCGAAATACTTTTTAAAAAAGGTATATATTATAATATTAGAAAGGCACTTGTACCTACGTAATCTATTGTATTATTGTAAGCCGAGAGACGACCGAGAGACCAAACTTGCCAAAGCGATGAGAAAAAAAAATGTATTATATCGCCGAAATTGGGAATTTCATCTTCCCCCGGTGGAGGAATGTTGTGCCCTGAAAAGACAGGAATTTTCATATTGCTAACGCATAAAGTTCAAAGACCCCATACGACGATATCGAGCCCGTTATTTCACAAGCCCGATATTTCGCTCGACTCAGCCGGAAAAACGCTGAATCGCAATCGAACGATTCGAACGTTCTCGAACGATTGGTTGCAAAAACTCGAGTTAACAATTAGGCGAAAGAATCAATCGAAAGGCAGTCTTCAGCCAGAAGCCGAGGAGGTCGGTCTCAAGGCATAAAAAATAATTGTAATATTGTTGCCTAATTTTAAATAAAATATAAGTTGTTCAAGTTGCAATATCCCGAGTTGGAGAATTACTCGGAACGGGAAAAGTTCTCACATACCCTCGCCCTCGAGCATCCGACAACCCACGGTGTCAACTTACTCGAGAGCGAAATTCCGTGCTCTCCGCGCATCGTCAGAAGCCGGGGCACAGCAGTTGATTCAAACCTTTTTTTTACGGTACCAAACGTTTTTCTGAGTGCAGTAGCTACCTCAGCAATGAAAGAAGACTACACAGCGGAAAGCATAATATACATCAAATATCCATTCAGGGAAGCAATAGGAAGCATTTTGTACCTTAGCACGCAAACAAGGCCGGATCTGAGCTATGCAATAAATATACAAAGCAGATACACAGATAAACCATCGAGCCTAAACATAACTGCAATAAAGCGCATCTTTCGATATCTCAACGGCTCAAGAGAAGTGGGAATTGAGTACACACATCAAAAACAAGGAGACGTACTCGCCTTCTGTGATTCTGATGACGCGGAAAACATAGAGACAAGGAAAAGTCAAACTGGGTTCGTAATATTCTACAACGGTGGGCCTATAGCTTGGTGCTCTAGGATTCAGGAAACACTGGCCACATCAAGCACTGAAGCAGAATATATCGCAGCAGCCGAGTGCTGCAAAGAAATTCAAAATCTTAAAAGCCTACGAAAAGAATTGACCGGACAAGAAATAAAAACGACACTGTTTGTGGACAACGAAAGTTCCATATGTCTGATCAAAAACGGAATCACAAACCGGAGATCGAAACATATCGACGTCAAATACCACTATGTTCATGAGATGGTGAAAGCAGGAGTCGTAAACATCGAGTATCGACCAACTGAATTCCAAACAGCGGACATCTTTACGAAACCGCTCGAACGAATAAAATTTGAAAAATTTAAGCACGAACTTTTGAACCGCATTCAATTCAGACAACAACATCTTATCTCATCTTATTAAATCCAGCACAATTAAGAGGAAGTGTTGGTAAAATGTAATTTTGCCTTTAAGATTGGTAGCACTGCGCTACACGCATGCGCGACACCCGTTGACGAGTAACGAATTCTGATGCTCTTCATTTCCGTTACGTGCTCCGAGCTAATGGTGATAAGAGTAAAAGACAAAAAGCTAGAAACGTGCTCCGTAAAATCGAAAGACACTAAAAACATCTTCAAAGAGGTTGATCATCGATATTGACATTTAAAAGACATTGAACACTGTGAAACTTTATTTCTAATTATTTCTTTGTTTAAATAATAATCATTTATATATATTTCTCGTCATCATAACTCACAACCACGTGTGTCGGCTCATTTATTTCTTTACCTGCCTCGTTGTTCAACAATTATTTATATTTTCAGTTATATTATTGTTAAAACTATGTAGAGAGCATGCATACAGCAATAACAGTCTGAATATCCTTGAAGCGCTGACGCTAATCCTAAGCAGAGACGCAATTTAAATACAATTCTGGCATTAAATTGTGATAGGCAAGATAGCCTCGGGGATAACGCTCCGGCTACGAACACGTGGTCGTGAAGTGAAATCCTCCTCGACGAATTTTTTTTTGCCAAATGATGAACTGTACGAACGGGTTGACAATGTTGAATTCTTATTGCAATCCAAAGTGTGATAATATGCACGATTCAATTTTTAATAATAAAGTTTCATCGCAAAGTGCCGTGAATCCTCGGATGTGCCCAAATGAAACAGTATAATGATATTTCGAACACTTTGCAATTGTACATACTAAAAATCTGAGAAAAAACTATCGACTGAAAGATGCCAGGCATGTTAATTGTAGATAATGATAGTACGATTAACTTTTCATTATGCAGAGAAACGGAACCCAAAAAATCCAAACCCAAGCATCGGAAACACTAATAATAACGGCTATTTGATGGGATGAAAAAATACCTCGTACAGAGTGCGGCAACATAACTTCCTTTTTTAAAATGCGCGACATTCAGTCGGTTAATGTCGTAACGGAGCGCTAGTGCTCTCGTTCGAAAGAGGGGACTCTAAAGTTTTATCCCGCCACGGTTCAATCGCCATCATGCGTTGGAATAGTGAGGAGCGTGCTGTTGCCGTTGAGGCCTACTTTTCGAGTGGATGTTCTGTGATTGCAACCCAGCGTGCCCTTCGGAATTGCTTTAATTTAGCCCCGTTGGCCCCTGTCCCGGACCGGAAATCAATTGTTACGTGGGTCACTACGTTCAGACAAACTGCAAGTGCGACAAGACGAAGAACTGGAGCCCATCGGCCCATTAGATCACCTGATAATATTGAGGCAGTGAGAGCTTCAATGTTGCGATCACCACGGCAGTCTGCGCGCAAACATGCGTCTGCCCTTAGATTTCCCACGGATAGATGAGTTGGACTTAGGGGATATTTGGTTCCAAGAAGACGGTGCAACGGCACACACTTCAAGAGCATCGATAGCTGCTTTGAGGGAACACTTCCCAGAGCGCCTCATCTCAATTAGGGACGATTTGGAGTGGACAGCCCGCTCTGCCGATTTGGCCCCTTGTGATTTTTTTCTATGGGGTTTTTTAAAATCCCGTGTTTATGTGAACCGTCCAAGGACCCCACAAGAGCTGAAGACCAACATCCGGGAAGAAATTGCCAACATAACACCTGCTATGCTGGCAAGAGTCATAACAAACGGCAGAAATCGGTTTACTCAGTGTATGGAGAATGGGGGACGCCACCTATCTCATTTGATCTTCAAAACTGTGTAAAACAAAACTTTAGGCATGCGCTTACATTATAAAAAACAAATAAAAATGTTCTGATTCATACAATGGGTTTTATTAAGTTTTGAAAAAAGGAAGTTATGCTGCCGCAGCCTGCAGATGAATTCATTTATTTTTCGGAATACATATATGAGGCATTCCACGTCACGTTCAGTCAGTAAAAAAAATCTACAATTAATTTTCAAAAATCGAGTTACCATATTGAAAAATATTCACCGAGTGTCGAAATTTTTCAAAAATTTCTGACGTTTTTTCTTGTTGATTACCATTTTTTAATATTTTTCCATTCAAATGGCTGTATCTTTGGCAGGATTTGACGTAATTACATTCGTAAAAGAACGAAAATGTGCGTCTTCTTCTAGCCTTCCAGAAAAAAAATAATTTACATTTTATTGAGCAAGTCGAACGTCCGTTCCAGGGCATAATATGCAAAAATATTTTTTTTTTTCTCAAGGATTGACACTCGTTATTTTATTTTTAAGAATTTCCCCAAATTGTAAATACGAAAAACGGATTTTTGGTATTTTTTATATTATGGGATTCCTAAACACCGTGAAGTAACATCTATTTTGATTTTTTTTATTTTTTAATTAATATCCGATTGAAGAGTGTGGAGCACTCGCTGTATGTTTACCAGGTTTTTGAAATACATATTACATATATGTGATATGTATTGGAGCCTTGGAGTGCTCCACACTCTACAATCGAATATTAATAAAAAATAAAAAGATAAAAATAGCTGTTACTTCACGGTGTTTAGGAATTCCATAGTATAAAAAATACCAAAAATCCGTTTTTCGTATTCACAATTCGGGGAAATTTCAAAAAATAAAATAACGAGTATCTTTCCTTGAGAAAAAAAATATTTTTGCATATTTTGCCCTGAAACGGACGTTCGACTTGCTCAGTAAAATCTAAATTAATTTTTTTCTAGAAGGCTATAAAAAGACACACATTTTCGTTTTTCACGAATGTAAATACGTCAAATCCTGCCAAAGATACAGCCATTTGAATGGAAACATGTTTAAAAATGGTAATAAAAAATTTCAAAATTATTTGTGGATTTTTTTTACTGGCTGAAGTGACGTGGAATGCCTGATATTAGATGTCAAGTTGATATATTTGAATATATATAAATATATTCAAATATAACTTTATGTACATATATATCTACAGATAGTGTTGTATCCATGAAAGATTATTACAAATTTACTTTTAATCGAGTTTTACAATTTATACACTGTGCAATTGTGCTTTATATGTTTCAGGGTGATAGTACGTGTATGTTTCTATTAAAAAGAAACAGAACAAAAAAGTGCAAAAATCTATTATAATTATCTAACAGTATACAAAGTACTAGATTTTTAGACAAGACACACTTATCGTTCTTATTAATTTATAATTTTTTTTCAAATCGCAAGCGTTTCAAATTGCAATCGCACCGTGTACGAAGTGCCTCGGTCAATTGTAATTTACCAGTACTCGACGAGACAAAATTCTCATTTTTGACTAAGGTGTTATCGTCATTTTTATATCTGGTTTTGCGAGCTCCTCATCGCCGTTTTTCTTGTTATCATTCTGAAAATTAATGATTAATCTTAGAAAATTCGTTCTCCCATGAAAAGATTCTTCGATAACTCGACTGTGACATCGATACCTCTCTTATTTATTGCAGCCTCAGCGCCTAAAAAAATTAACATTGAACGATATTAACATTTAAAATAGAGAAGAAGTACATGTAAAAAATGATTTAAAAAATAGTTGTTAACAGACTCACGAAACTAATCTTTCATAGACAAACAAAATTGCACCAAGCTTTGCGTATAAGTCGAAAGATCCAGACAATATTGGCAACCGCTTCGCTGATATTAGCGCAAAACTATTGTGCAAGATTTTCATTTTCATCTTCCACGCGTCTAAAAAAAAAACCAACGTTTTATGAGAAATCGTCGTGAATGTCGGATTCGGTGAGACTCTATGTGCCACACATCTATTCTGCAAAAAGAATTCTCTCGTACTCGTTAAACTTTGATATTGCGTTTTTCCATAAGTTGACGTATAACGCCCCATTTTCTTAGATCAGCATCTGTAACATAAAGGAAAAAATCGTGTATACATTTAAAAGTCGCAAACACTCTTAACAACACTGATGGATGCTCTTTATAAGGAAAGCAGCAGCAGTCGCAGTAGTAAGGAATATTAAGTAGTATAAATAGAAGTAGTATAAATAGAATTAGTAATAGTAATAGTATTGGTAGTAGCTATAATAGTATCAAGATAGGAATAGTAGTAATAAAATTTCATACAGTCTTGCTTGTTTGCGGTGCATTCGGCGTCTCTCTTGGCTGTTGTTATTGTTCGTATTGTACGACTTGGTGAGGAAATTTCCACGCATGATCAGGTACAAAAAGAGACCACTTTCCACGTCGTCTCCCTTGAAGGATCCCGGCATCCAAGTAATGGCAACGACTGCAGATGAGAAATTTCTTCCAAAATTGTGGAAAGTATATCAATTTGGGGGGGGGGGGGGGGGGATAAAAAATGTAAAAACACACAAGTGTATTCTGGAAATAAATAAATACTAAAAATACTTGACAAATATTGGAATTAAAGTGACGCCTTACTTAATGTAAGGTCATTGTTATTACACGAATGGACTTATCAAGTTCCTCCTCGAACAACAGTGGATATGAAACGATCATTCTAATGATGATGCTCCCCTACATGAATGTTTTCATTCAGACTACAATTTGATTTCGTACATAATCTGTAATGTAATGTAATGCGTATCAAGTTACAAATAAAACTTTGAGCACAAACTACTGGATTATTCAGAAGAATCGTCGGTAATGAACCGACAAATTTTTGGGTGTTTCGAAATTCGATTTATTCAAACGTTTTCAAGACTTTATAAATGGGCGGCGGTTATAAATGGAAAGCGCTCGTGAAATGGGTTGGAAATTTCTCAATGATAATCAGAAACCTTTGTATACGAGAACTGTACGAGAAGCTTGCAAAGCAATTAATTTCTATGCAATTATTCATTTCTAGAGAAAATAAACTTGCCTCGAACGCCATTGGGACGTTCATTTTTTGGTACCCCTTCGCATTCAAGTGTTCTGGCGTGAGTTTATGAGCGATCTTCAGAGAAGGCTATACGACTCTATACGACTTTGAACCAGCGCCAGCCAGTGTGATTTCTTGACAGTTTCGTCAGAAGTCTAATAAAGTACATTTCATATTATAAAATATTTCAATTATTACCGGAATGTGCGATAAAATTGGCTTCCACTAACGTACCCAAAATTCGTCCTTCTGTCACATATAATAAGTAAATAATGATAGAATAATAAGTATTTTTGATAAAACCCTGAATTTTTCTTGTACCTCGCTTATTAAAGCTCTCCATATGCATACCTTTTCGACGCAAACATTCAACCACTGCATTTTAAAAACCATAACGCGTTCCGTCTATTTTTTTATTAAAATGTTTCTTAAACGCAAGTGTTCATATAGTTTTGCGTTTTTGATCCGCATGAGAAGACACTCGTAAATCCATTGTACTGTATATCGGCGACCGCGGTTACTATTTGCCTACGCTACCTGCATTATTGTTCTCACTCCCAGTTGCTAAAGCTCTGGAAGTGTCTGAATTTGAGACTCCAGCGTTTCTTTCTTAACAGCGGCACAATCTAACTTAGATTTAAGGGGAGGGTAGGGGCTTGCACTTTTGAAAAATCGATTTTTTTGTCTTTTCTTATAGTTAAACATTTCAAAAATATAATCCCAAAATTTCAAGTCAATCAGAGCAAAACTCTCGAAGTTATTTAGTCCCGTTCCTCTAATACTGTAGCTCCGACAGCTGCGGGCAGTCGGAAAGGCAGCGCGCAGCTGACGAGCAGGTATGCAGTTTATTCACTTGGCGATCGTCCTTCCGTTATTCTGTTTCGAAAAGGTTTTATTGAGTACAGAGAGGTAACAAAAGCCGTATAGATCTATTATAAGTGTATAATATTTTCAAAAGAGAAACGAGCGTCAGTTAGTTGTTGTACATTCGGTCGAGCGCGTGTTCTCAGTGATTTTATAATTTCGCCAAGAAATTTTCTGATTAAAAATGCCGAGATTGTCTAAAGTTTCAAGAGGTGACCGAACAGATACAAGAACGTATTTGTGCGGATCGAAAAAAGGCCTAATCCATGTAAAAAAATGAGGATGAAGCTAATACGAAGAGTGCATCATCGAAAAAGATAAAGTTGAATACCAGTGCGAGCGTGCCGGAAGACGTTGAAAATCATTATAGAATCGTCGATTTTTTGCTTGTTTTCTCAACAATTGCAAGTTTGGTGAAATGTGCTCAATGTGATAGTTCAGTGGCGTTGAAAAGTTGTAAAAAAGAAGGTCTTGGCTTTCAAATCCAGGTAAAATGTGCCAATTGTGATCTACGCTAAATATACCGTCGAGTGAGAAAACTGGTCATCGCTACGAAATCAACACTCGATTTGTTTTCGTAATGCGTACATTAGGTTTGGCTTTAGCAGGCTGCAATAAGTTTTGCGGTCTAATGGACATTGCAAGTAATTTTTTAGCCACATCGTCTTATTTGGATAATATGAAAACGATTTCCTCCTACGTCGAAACGTCTGCTGAAAAATTTCTCCTTTCCGCCGCAGACGAAGAAAGAGAGAAAACAAGGGCAAATTCGGTGTCTGATACTTTGACCGTTTCTGGCGACGGCACGTGGCAGAAGTAAGGCTCCTTGTTTGACGTCACTTAATTGATTGGTTATTGGACTGGAAAAGTTATTGATATTTTCATAATTAGTTTGTATTGTCAGTCTTGCAAATTGTGGGAAAAAAATCAATACAACTGAATTTGGAGAGTGGCACGAAGAACACGTTGATAATAATGAATGTCAAGGCAATCACACCGGACCATCAGGTAACATGGAAGCAGGCGCAGTAATCGAGATGTTCTGACGCTCAGAGGAAAAGTATGGAGCGAAGATCAGCAGCTATGTCGGAGACGGCGATAGCAAACTTATGACAATTTAGTGAAAGCGAAACCTTACGGTGAACATTTCTCTAAATTTAAAAAAATTTGTAGGTCACGTGCAAAAGAGAATGCGAAAACGTCTACGTGATCGGGTAAAAAATACTGTTGAAGATAAAGTCGTGAAAACAGGAGAAAATTCAGGTAAAAAACGGCGAAGTGAAGTACTCAGCGGCAAAGGAAAACCTCCGGAAAAGTCATCGATAATTTGAGTCGATACTACGGAGCAGCAATAAGACATGATTGTGATTCGGTAGAGAAAATGAAAAATGCTATCTGGGCAACATACTACTACCAGCAGTCGACAGACGATTACCCTCAACACGATAAGTGCCAGAGCGACAAGGACTCGTGGTGTCCTTATCAAAAAGCTCTGGCCACAACAGGAGTGGAAAATTTTTAACACAATTACACTCCACTTTCAGAAGATGTCTTACAAGCAATCAAACCGATTTACGAAGATCTGAGCAAGGATGAACTTCTTGTAAGGTGTCTTGGAGGTTTTACCCAAAATGCCAACGAAAGTCTGAACCCTCTAATTTGGAGGATTGCACCGAAAAAACTACCTGGCAGCAAACAAATCGTTGAATTTGCATCCTACGTGGCTGCATGCACTTTCAATGAAGGTGCTGGTGCTTTTCTCACCTTTGTGTTGGATATGAACATCGGCGTTGGGCCGACCGCTCACGAATACGCAAGATTGGAGGATAACTGTCGCATCAATAGGGCCGAGATACAAGCTGAGAAGCAGAGCAAAGAAGCCAGGATAAGGCAAAGGCTTGAAAAAAAGAGGCTCAAGACATCGAAGCTGCTGCAGGGAGTCTACTCTATGGAGCTGGGATCGATGATCCAGTGGAAGTAGAAAAAAACTTCACTTTTTAGCTTCTAAAACTTCAAACGCGTTTTTCTCGATCCCTCTTTTTCAAAGTCCGTGTTCACTGCCATTTGAAAACTACATGACCGATTTATTTCGAACTTGATACACACTTTCTACATCTAAAATCTCCCCCCAACGGTTAGTTTGAGTTTTTTTTACATTGAGGGGGTTTTCCACCGCCAAAATGGCGGAATTTTTCGTGAAAAATAGCACATTCCACTTTACATGATCACCAAAAATTTAGAAATGAAAAAAAAATTATCAAAGGCCGTTGGGGGGAGGACTTGATGATACTTTGACTGAATTTTTATGGTACTTGATTTCAGATAATTTCTAGCAGAGATACAGTGAACACCGCACATCGTGCTTTTCCAAAGGCGTTCTTGGAAAAGCTTTGTCACCGACTTGTTTGTGGATATTTTCGCGTACAAATTTCACGGAATGTTCTTGAAATGACACTTAACAATGTACAAAAGGTTTCAATAAATTTACTCTATCCATAAAGATGAAAAAAAAAAAATCGCAAAAAAGTGTTTTTTTTTCACGCTGAAACCTCTACCTTCCCCTTAACCACAGCTGAACGCAATTTCCGAGTCTGCAAATTAATGTGGACAAAAATATTGCAACCTCATAGGTTAATAACAACCAGGAACGAATCTTGTAATGTACGAAAATATGCAAAAATCAATCATATGTTTGTTCGGGTTACATACTGAGCGTAGTTATTTTCAATAATAATAATATTGAAAAGTTATTAACAAAATGGCAAAAAGGTAAATCCGAAAATATTCAATAACTTCTTTCATTTTCATGCTGAAGTAATTTTTTGTTTTTAGTACCTTTGAGGTTTTCATAATTTTTCCGCTGTTTTGGAACTCTATTTAAAAAAAATTCAGATTGCATAAACAAAAACGCTCGTTAAGTGGATAGGAAATATTGTACAAGTGTAATGACAAACTTTCGAATACAAGAAATGATGATTAATTTGCTATTTTTAGTAATTTTTTCAATGTAAAAAGAATTCAAAACCGAAGAGTTGTTAAAAAATTTTTAACTTTTTGACAGAAATAAACGAAATCATTTTTTGAATATTATCAGACTTTCCTTTTTTTACCACTTTGTTGACAGCTTTATAATATTGTTATTATTTATAATTATTCTGTGCTCAGATATGATTGATTTCTCCAAAATTTTATAGCATTCCTAAGTACGCGAAATTTTCATTCCATTTCGGTTTCGTCGAGACTGTACGTGTCATACATCTTTAAAAATAGTAATGATACAGTAAATGCCCGTTTTCGGTTGGAACGCGATTTTCCTAGTTGAAACTAGTTTGTACTGAATGCCTTTGTGAGGACTAGAATTTCCTAGTTATAACGGGAATTTACTGTTATACAAATTTGAATGTTACATAAAACTAGTTATAACTTTGAACGTTAGATGAAACGACTTAGTCGACGACTTACAAGGGGACAGTACGGCAGTCGGATTTTTGTAATTTTTCGTACTCATGGTACGTGAAGTTCAGAGCTCGAATATTAATATCCCAAAGCAGTTCGACGCCATATTCAGAAATTTTCGAGAAAATTGACTTTGAAGTTTTCGAGCGCACTCTTATCCCACAAAGATGCAACGATATTCGAACCGGGCTCGTGGCGTACCCGGTAGCGCTCGAGTCTAGTAATCGCGGGGTCGCTGGTTCGAGTCTCACTTCGAATTTTTTTTTTGTTCATTTTTTTTTTAATTCGCATACTTCCGTCATTTAAATATCCCGATAAATTTTTGTTGTATATAATCACATATTATTATATATAATTAATATAATATATCTATATATGTTTATATATGGACAAAATCCATATATAGTTATTTATGTACAAAATTCATTATAGTTATACATAATTATATATTTTCTCATATATGATCATATATTATTTATATATAACAATAGGTGATTATTTATAAAAAAATAAAAAAATAATCCCGGGATAAAAATCATAAAATCTATGCTAATTCACATATATGTAATTATAATTGTCAATGATAAATGCAAGTCTTATTTTTTATTATCTCTTGCTTGAAATTGCGAATAGACCATGTAAAAATATCCAGTAATAATATTTACATAAACTCCCTTGTAGATTAATAGGAATATTGTGAATAACAGTTCTGCGTACATCGTTCGCCTTTGTCCTGATCAACTACCTGCGAAGCGGGCACAGCTGCTTGTGCACAAAAGATTTCTGGGAATTCCAGAACGGGTGGAAGGGATACGGCGTCTTCCGCAAGGAATGCCTGTTTGAAGTAGCATTCGACCGTTGGTTTTCGGAGCAGCAAGTACTGTTTTTCGGCGTGGTGCACGATTTTGTAGAATATTCGATAAAAAAAGATCAAAATGTCGGGCGTGGGAGACGACGAGGTGCCTGGGCCTTCGACGGCACAAGATGATATTGAATATTCTTTGTGCAGTGAAGTTTCAAAATTACGATTGAAGGATGCCCTCGTATATTACGAGCAAATTCTCACACAAAATTATCTTGTGGCACCAACACCATCGGAGGTAATTACTGAAGAGGGAATGTTACTAGCGGAAGACTTGTTCCATTATACAGTACAAACTTTACACGAAAAAAAGTTTGTAACGGATGAAGAACTAATTATGCTTGATGAATTGGACGAAGAATACGCTTTTGACGAACCTGCATCTGACAATGAACATTCTTCTGAAAATTATGAGCCAGAGGAGAAAAGGGCGAAATCGTACACGGACAATATTCCGCTGGATTATAAAAGAAAAGTTATCAATATAGTTCGAGCACATCCGACATGGAGCCTAAAAGTTCTGCAAAAAAACGGGTGCAGCCGCTTAAAGGGCATGGAGGAATTGCCAAAATGGGAAAAACATGTAAAAAGCGGAGGAACCATGACAGGCAAATACGCGACCATCGATTCGTGGACTTACGATCGCTTTGAGGAAGCGCGACAGAACAACCAACAAGTTACAACCCGGAACTTGCAGCAGTGGGCTTTATCGGCTGCGAGTCAATTTGAAAATTTTGATTTCAAAGCTTCCGATAGGTGGGTTGTGAAATTTAAACGGAGAAATCGAATTCGCCAAAGAAAAATCACGAAGTTTGTAACGGAAAGAGAAACCGCAACGCGGGATGAAATCCTGGCTGCTGCAGAAGATTTTCGTATCCAGGCTCGTGATGTCATACCAAACTTTGGTCCCGATTTCGTCATTAATACAGACCAAACAGGTATTCAAAATTTGTTCTCATTTTCCATAACAAATTAATGTAGACTTTCGTATATAGTATTTTCAATTTATTCCTTTTCTATTTTTTTCAGGATGCCCATACCAGTCGACGTTCGACAGAACTCTGGCGACCAAAGATCAAAAGTAGTGCTGGTAAAGCGGCAGAATATGAATAAAGTCACCCATTCCTATACTGCGCAGTACTCTGTCACCCTATCAGGAAAATTGTTGCCCCTGGTATTCGTATGCCTACAAGAAACAACAGGTTCATTTGGTCCCAGAGTTCAAAAATCGGTCGACGAGTCCTAAAAAAATACGGAAACGTCGTAGTCACGTCATCGAAATCGGGAAAATTGACTACAAAGTTATACAAAGATTTTTTAATCAACGTTTTGAAACCCTACGTAAAAAAAGAAAAGTTTTTCTTAATTATCGATTCCTGGGGAGGCCAAACCGATACCGTGATGTACAATGAGGTGTTTCGAAATGACAGGCGTCTGCCTACTTGCACGGTGCAGGTAATTCCACCAAAATGCACTCCATTAGTGCATCCTTGTGACGTGTATTTTTACCGCCAAGTAAACAATTTCATAAAGCGTCTGCAGAACTGCGCCTATCTGATTGAACAAGGACGTGAAATTAATGATAGAGAAGATTGTATAAAAATTCATTCTATTGTTCATCATCAGTTGTCTTCTCCGGTCTTCAATAACATGATCAGATATGCGTGGTTTGCTTCGAAACTTTGCGATCAAAGAGAAATCTTCATGAACGTGAATGAAGTTTGTTTTCCGATCGATGTATTGAAAAAAAATTGCGAATGTAACAATGCAGCGTTTGTACGGTGTGCGAGATGCCGTGAAAATTACTGTTTTCCTTGTTTTTACGATGGTTATCACTCTGGCTCGTGTAACATTACAACCGATGTATAAAACAAACGAATACAGACCGAATAATAAAGTATTCAATTCCTTACCCGACGTTTTTCATTTTCATCCTAAAAATGTTGTTGGTTATAAATATTGATACTTGAAAATGTATGTTTATAATCAAGAGATAATTAAAAATATGACTTGCGTTTTTTCATTTAAAAAAAATGAAAAAAAAAAAAAATTTCGAAGTGAGACTTGAACCAGCGACCCCGCGATTACTAGACTCGAGCGCTACCGGGTACGCCACGAGCCCGGTTCGAACATCGTTGCATCTTTGTGGGATAAGAGTGCGCTCGAAAACTTCAAAGTAAATTTTCTCGAAAATTTCTGAATATGGCGTCGAACTGCTTTGGGATATTAATATTCGAGCTCTGAACTTCGCGTACCATGAGTACGAAAAATTACAAAAATCCGACTGCCGTACTCTCCTCTTGTTAGTTAACGAGTCAAACGAAACTCCTTTTCACAGAAAATTGTTAGTCTACATTAGTTTTGTCCAGCAAATTTCAGTCAAGAAAAGGTTTTTGTTTTTGGGTTGTTCGGGCCTTTTTAATTTTCGTTTTGTTTTTCTTGATTGGGTTTCGTTTGTTTGGGCTGATTGATTGGGTTACGGGTTGTAGGGTTTTTGTTTATTGGGCGTTTATCATAGATAGAAATATTGAATTGTACTGAGTATTATTTGGGATTACTAACCTTCTCAAGTAAGCGACGGTACTGTCATTGCTGCTAGTACAATTTGTTCTTGCATCGGCTGTACCGAACTTTGATGTGAGCATCCCTGTGTCGTCTGCTCAGAATCAAATTTCTGAGCTTCCGACAATGCACCCATCTCGGCACAGGAACCGCTCGTTTGTAATTGTCTTCACGAAGAAGAACGGTGCAATCCTTCGAATGAGTGGTGAAATTGAATACATATTTTGTTATTCCATGAAAATGGCACATTTCGTGGAAAGAAACCGGCTGAAGAAATAAGAACGTGGAAAATGTTATTTCTTTGAAAGATATACTTTTTTCGAGAAATGGCCTACGAGCACTTCTAATGAATCGCTTTCTGCAATGGGGGCTTACCTTTTTTTAAGTAGCGTATAGTGGTAAGGAACCTATTGGTGAAATAAGAAAGTGCAGAGTATAACTCCCTCTGGTGATAGAAATTATTTCTAAAAATGTCACTCTCTGCCCCCTTAAGAATATTTTTCAAGTTGTAGTAATTATAATTTATTTTTTCTGCCCGTTATTTTACAAGACCCTCCCCCCCACGTTATTTTACAAAGAAACGTACATTTCCTCATGAAGTGACGATTTGAAATTTTCAAACTGTAAACTCATTACGTTTCTGCACTAGTATCAGTGCTATTGCAGTTCTTCGACGTATCGATGAATTCGAACATAGCCTTTATGTCGCCTACTGTTGTCGCCTTCCCATTCAGCTGAATTTCCCTGCGATCGTCGGACGTACGAACCTGTGGTAAATAAAAGTAATAAAGTTGGAAGGATAGAAGCATAGGGAACTGGAGGGCAAATAAATATGACAATAAATATATTGATAAATCATCACAAAAACTTACCAACATCGGTAAATCCTCATTGATGTCTATTAGCAGTGTTGTTCTTTCCGTTATCGAATTGATTTTGGCAAAAATAATTTTGGCCTCGGTAACTGGAGAATCCAACTAGCTCCAAGATTTCAGCAATGGTGTCTCCGGCAAAACTATTTTTATCTGCTCGATGATCATAGGGGCCGTCCATATATTACGTCATCGATTTTGGCTGATTTTTAACCCCCCCGAAATCATCCTATCCTTCCTATCGTCATAATCCAATTATCGTTACCGTCATCCAACGACCAGACCCCCCCCCATTTTAAAATGACGTAATTTATGGACGGCCCCATACTTGCTTCCTGTGTCAAAGTACACGAATCATATTGGATTAGTCTATGTGAACTATTATTACCATCCGATAAGGTAGTCGGCCCAGTAATCGTCACCTTAAGCAAATTGCTCGACTTTGCAAATTTATATAGCTCAACTTACAACGTGGATCGAAGTTATTTCAAGTCATTCTTAATCAGTTTTTTATTTCGAAGAAGAACGTCTTTGTGTAAGTCCCGTGCGTTGTACAGTTTTCCCAAAAATATTTGGTAAAGGTTATAAGACGCTATTGTACGGGTTATCGTCATACCGTCATGACAGTTAGTCTAGTAATCGCCATGTGAACGTCCCACTAATCGTCACATGCGTTTAAACTGCTTCGACTAATTATGCACCGGTCTGTAGGCCTTTGTTGACCTCATTGTGTTTGCATATACGACTCCAGAATAAATTTTACTCACTCAGTGACAAACTTTTTATTTGTTATTAAATTAAAACATAAATTTCTCTTACATACGATTCAACGATTATTATCACAGTACGTACGTATTTAAAAAATTAACATTTGTTTTTTATAATGTATCTGAAACCTTAATGCCTACTTTTATTATCAGCCTGTGTTTCTTAAATATTTATTTTATGCAATCTTGCGGGCAGTCTTTCGTGTAGTCTTCTTTGGCGCTCTTTCAGCTGCAGCTATTTGCGCTTCTTTGGTAATACGTTGCTTTGCCTCTTTGGCTTCTTGTTTTTTTCTTTTCATTTCTGCACTTTCCTTTGCTTTCTTTTCGCGCTTTTTTTTCTTTCTTCTTTCTGGAGCAATAGTTGTACTTTCTTATTTTCTTTCTCCGTATAATACTCCTTCCATTGTAAAGAGCTGACTACTGCAGGAACTTTCTCTCTACGCCTACGTTTATTACTGTTTACGTTCGGATTCGCATCCTGGAGCGCTGGTGGCCAGAATAAAGTTTTCTTAAATACTGAGGATATAGACGTATCCACCGCGTTAGTTTTCTGTCGCCGAACTGATGCTTCCTGAGCCTCTTCATTGGTATCCTCTCCAGTATCACCTGAGGTAGGTACGATGGGTTCTCCGGTTGGATTATGGAGACAGCCACCTTCTTTACCAACGTCATAAAAATGCTGGAAACCTTGAACGGAAGCTGCCGTTTCTTTAACGCCACTTTCATGGATTTGAAGATGCCGCGCATAATCGATGCTTCCAAGGTCAAACGGAATGGTAAAATTCGAAATCTCGACCACCTGGCTTTGTTGAGGATCCATTGATTCGATTTCGGAACTGCCGTAGTCAAGGGGGTCGGTATCTTGACCAAGAATGATAATTTCATGCTTCAGATTTATCGTATTTGGTACGTCCTCGGTTCTCTTATTAAGTGACGGAACGTTTTCCATTTCTCCGGTTTTCCTTTTCAATGAGATCCAATAATTGAAAAGACCAAGATCTTCGACAATTCCGTTCCATGTTTCGCCACTTTTCTCGAAATTATTAATTCTATCGATGGATAGTTGGCTCTCGAAGTATCGCAAGTGTTCCTTGGCTTTGTGTAGTTTTTTATCGCGAGTCCCCTTATCAGTCGATCGGTGCATATCAGTTTGAAGAAGTTTGAAGTAATCCACGGCATCTGCATCGAAAGGGAACAGACCGCACGCCCGGAAGCTACTTTGCAGATTTTGCGATGAATCAATGGAATCGATGGCTAATTTCATCAGAGAAGGGAACGTTTCTCGTCTCATCACCGTTGCGTTGTGCTCCATTCGCCAATCGTGAACTACAGTTTTCCACGCTTGTTTCAGAGGACGAAACATGGCCACGTCCATAGGCTGTAGCATGTGAGTGGAGTTTAGATAAAGAGCCACTAAGGTGATCTCATTAGAAGAGCAGAAATCGCTGAGAGCCATCGTTATATGAGAACTATGCCCATCGACATACAAAACGATACGCAACGGAATTTTCTGCTCGAGTAACCAAGGGTGGAAGATATTAGCGATAAACTCATAGAAACTTTCAGCTGTCATCCATCCATTGTCAGATTTGCCAAGCCCCCATGATTCTGGCATAGCAGCCACTATAGGTGCTGGCATTCTCTTGCATCTGATCATGATCATCGGCGGGGCCAATTCCCCTGCAGCGTTTCCTGTCACCAAAGTCGTAATGCACTCTTTGTCGCCACTGTTGATGAAGTTATAAACCGCTTTTTCACCTTTCTTCACCAAAACTTGGTTGCTCTTCGGACTAAGAAAAAATGCGGTTTCATCGCAATTAAAGACTCGTAGAGGATCTTTGATAACGTCAATGAAATTGTTTTCCACGTAATACAGCTCAATCTCCTTGAACCAGTTCCTTATCTTCTCCTCTGTTACCAAAGCTCGAGGTCGTCAAAGGTTCTGAGGTGATCGTTCCGAAATCTCAGGATGCCGTCTGACGAAGGCTTGATACCAGTGTCTTCCGGGTCTGTTGTTAACGAAAGGAGTTTCTTTACCAGCAGCGTTAATAAAAATGTTTACACTGTCCAGTAAATGATTTTTTGTTACTGGAAAACCAGCTTTTCCGAGTACGATGATCCACTTGACAAATTGCTCTTCTTCAGCAACTGATAGAACCGTCGCAGGTCCCATTTTGCGTCCTTCTGGCACTTTATTTTTCAGATTATCCGACAACGTAGTCCGAGGTACTTTGTACTTGAAACTCGCATGGCGTATTGACATGCCACCTTCTCTTACCGATTTCAAAGCGTCCCTCATTTCGTCTTCTGCGTATTTCAGTGCTGGAGCCATAGCTGTAAATGCAGAGAAAAATTATATTTATCTTCAATCCGAGATGAGAAATACACACCACTCAAAAGAAAATCCTTTTTTTAACCAACCAATTACGAGTAACAAATGTGAGAGAACAGACTTAATCAATTTTAGAAATAAAACTAATTATGGCTACTACGTAAGAATTATAAATTTTATTCGTTTTCAATAATTATAAACGATTATTGTATCATAAAATAATTTTTAATATCTTTTGCATCGAGTGGTGTACATCTGTGTTCAAGACGTACCCAGTTATCGACATGGTCATGACCTACTAATCGGCAATGTTTATTTATATGTATATCTTTTTGCTATCGCGAATATGTGTATGAATATTACTGGTCCGTGGATTCTTCAGACAATGCCGATTACGGATCCAATATTTATTTTCTGTTTTTCTATAAACTAATATACAATTCAAGAGATTTGTTTATGCCAACCTTGTCCCAGTAATCGTCATACATGTAAACTAGTTAAACTTATCATAAAACTATAATGTTCGATGCTGAACGCAAAACTGAGATTCTTATTTATAACTGGAAGATAAACTTACCTCAAGTAAATCCTCAGGCATTTAGAAATCACCCGATATCTGACACGGTTCACCTTAACCTCCCAAGGAAGGATTCGGCCGAAATGACAGATCGACGCCGTAGCTGAATACATTTTATTTCATTATTCTTGAATACGTATACTTACGAGTGTGAGAAAGTGATACAGCATGGTAAATACCTTCTGGACGCCAATGTATCACAGATCTGCACGCACGACTGATTCTTAGCTTAAAATACGTGTTTATTGCGTAAACATGGCGATCACTAGCATCATGACGACCAATGGGCCGACTACCTTATTGCCAATACGGACGATTATTCGCTTCCAAATATTTTAGTGTTCGGGTTCTCGACAGCAAAATGTAGAAGAATATCCAAATATTAGTAAATGAAGCAAAAAATAATTTAAAAAATGGATCTTATTGGTAAATCAACGTTTCAAGATTAGTGTCATCTGAAAACATAAAATATCGAGGAGACACGAAAATTGTGGGCTTTCTACGATGCCATATTTTCGTGCCGACACTAACGTGTGAGGGAATTATGCAGATTGAGCAGAAAAAAAGTTGAAAGTTTACCGTGCACATCGGTGGCGGCGGCACATGAACCTCGGTAACATTAACGGGAGAAACACGTCCGCCGCTTGTCGTATAACCGAGTCTCTCGATTGAAACTTTCGGATTGAGATTCATGTGAATGCTCATTGACGTCGATGGAACTTCCGGTAGCATCAACCACGAGTGGACCTGAGAAAAAGAAATATCCTTAGCCAGCAATTTATCAATTTGAAAAGCCAAGTGATCAGAAAATTAGAGCCGATTATTAAATTTATAATTGAATTTTTATTTTCGAATAAAAATTGAAGAATCTCATTCAAACAAATTATTGATAATTATGAGCGAATTCATTTTTTCAAGAGTCGAAAGTATAATTTTAAAAAGCTAAGTAATGAATGGGAAATTAAAGTTGATTATATTCATTTGTAATTAAATTACTTTCTGTTGATTTTTAAATAATGAAAGAAGACATATTGCCTAAACTTGGAAAATTTTATAAAATAAGCTGCAATCAACACAATGAAAGAAATGTACATAAATTTACTTCGTCACATGAATCGGATACTAAACATGCTAGTTCAGATGAGGTGAAAGTTCAATTGCATGCATGCTCTTTCCAAATTTTTTATTCAACTTTATTTGAAAGCACATTGAATTTTTATAATGGAAATGTCGGTCATCCTCCGCTCACCAGTTTCACAGAGCAAGCGACTTTTTCATTGAAAGAAGTCGATCTATTTTTTATTAAAGTTTTTGAAAATATTGGTAGAATATTTTAAACAAAATATTCTACGATGTAAACACACGTATATTTGATAATTACCTCATCGACTGACATGAAATCTGCAATCGGTTCAACCACGAGTGTGGCTGAAACTGAGCTTTCCCTACCATCGGTCAAAAACAATCCAACAGGCAGTGAACCGTGTCGCAAGGTACACAGATGGCGAGAAATTGTCACCTTTGTATCGTTAATCTTGAAGGTATCAACTCGTAGGATATCGTTTTCCTGGAAATGTTGTTCGCAAACAAAGTTCTTCTTCCTGAGATTCGTTTGCAATAATTCCACCCATCGTCTACGCGTGTCTTGGTTCTATGAGAACAGATTCAAAGTAACAAACAGTACCGTGCAGGGACTTTTCATCATGCCAAAATGAATTTTATACAATATAGTTTCCTGCAAAATGCCATTATAATTCAGTGATATATTGGAGTCACAAAGATAATAAATTATTTTTAAAAAATAGTTCAATTAGCTTTAACAGGATACGCTTCAATTAGCTTTAAAGGAAACGTATAAAGATTTTTAAAAAATCAAATAAAAAAGAGTTACAGATGATAAAAGGATAACTGGACCATAAGAGGAAATATTAGATTCAAGTGAAAAGTATGAACAATAATCAGAAAATGGCTAGAACTGTGTCAGGAAGATGAGTGAAAAATATTTACAACCTATTAAAAATGAGAGAAACTGAGAAAAACAGAGAGGAAACAGAATATAACAATGCAGTACCTTTGGCACCTTAAACAATGTCAATAGTCGTACTGAACACATATCTCTGTCAGCTTTGTCAGCATTGCTGCCACCGTTACAGCCTGCTACAGCACAAACTTTCCCCATCCTGTTTCAGAATTAAAATGATTAATGACATAATAACCTTTTTAAACTTAAAAATGTATAGTAAAGTAACTTATTACAATGTAAACAGACAAACAACCATTAGTCACGAGGGACCCATGTTTAAGGCAATGAAAATTGTAAAAAATTGCATAGAAGATTAAAGTAATTATGCTTAGCTCACGATACTGACCTTGATATCGATGGGGGCAAAACGTTTAATCTGATATAAAAAGAACACTAAATTCTTTGCACTTCACGATTAAAAATGTGGTTTATAAATGTTCACTAATACTGCTCATTTGTCTTCACTGTTCGCTTTTTTGTTTGGGAACATTGCACATGAAAAAAAAATGATTGCATACTTCCGATACGTCTTTCATCTCTCTCACACGCAGCTAACTTCATGACACGGACGTATATAAGGGGGGGAGGGGGTTAGGGGGTCCAGACCCCCCCCCCCATTAGTCTACACAAAAACGCGAATATTCGCTGAATACCTACCATTTCGAAACTTCGCGCCACAAAATAGTAGTCACGTGCCGCGCGTGATTACCATAGCAACGCAGGATAGCTGTCAGAGCCACGCCAGTCTGATTGGTCGCTTCGCTTTGCGCAGTCAACACAGCAAATGTTTTGTCCGTCGTTTGTCAATCGAGTTTAGCGAGTTCGTGCATGTATGTGCGTAATTATTGAATAGATCAAAAGTGTCGCGTTTTTAAAAACTCCATGAAACGGACAAGTCAGCAATCTCTTTTGGGATTTTTTTCTAAAAAAGAGAGATCGTAACCTCATGAACCTTCATCAAAAGATAATAGCACATCTCCCCGTGATGCGGCATCCCATCGTGAAGAAGTAGTGGGAGCGGGCCCATCCACAAATTCTGACGATGAAGCGAAGAAGGGTGAGTCCGTTATATGCCATTGTGAAAAAGGTTATTTGACATTGAACAGTAATTTTTAAAAAATGCTTATTTCCTCATTACCTCCCATCTGATCTGGAGTTTACGGATTGTGCCAGTTGCAAAGACTAATTTTCGGAATATTTTGTAGAATCGTAATAAATCGTTTGTTTCGTATTTGTATGTAGATATGTCTGTTTTTTGCTATCACGGAAACGTTACTGGGCAAATTTAGATGAGATTTTTGCGTACTTATAACCTGGCAAACGCCTTAGTGACACTCCCATAGCAGCGGGCGACGAAGGACGAAAAACAGCGGCGGGTGCTAAAAAGTATGCGGGTGGCGGGGCCGCCTCGCAGGAACGTTGGTCGTCCGCCGTCGCTTTTGGCGGTAACTCGTATATACGGATACGCTATCCATCACGAAACGAACACGATATTAATATCCGAAGACGAGTTTGACGATAATAATCCTCGTTGGATGTCGAATCAAATCAATTACTTACATACAATGTATCTTCATGATTTATAAATAATCCAATGTATCAGTCATACTTATCCGAAAATCAAAATAATATTAATTCATCAAAAATTGTGTGTAGTAGCCTGTATTTGGGGAACACTATATACAACAGTCAGGAATGTTATTGACCAAGGAAAGTCGTTGTATAAAAATGTTGACATGATAATAAATGTTCAATACTAAGTAAACTATTTGAAAATGTATTTTAATTACGCAAATAAATGTAAAAATATAATATAATATAATAAATGTAAAATATTAGAATGATATTTTATTTTGAAAATTTCGTTAAATGTTAGTACGCGTTACAACATATTTCCATAGAGAAATTCGTAAATATCTCTCCACAATACAATAACCGTGTATAGCGGTCAGTCGCGCGTCAGTTTCCTTGCCGGTCACCCGTCACCCGCGCGAACCAGGGACGTGTCACTAAAGACCTTGTTAACCTTATAAGTTAGCTTATGGCGCAACTTAAGGGGTTACGTGGGTTTCGAAGCCAAAAAAGCATACTTTCTCTATAAAAAAATATAATATATAAATTATTATATTAAAAATGTTAAGGACATAAGAGAGCAACATTTCAACAATATTAAAAAAAAAAATACCGAAAATTTGGGAAATTCAGCCGGTGGGACCTGGTTTCCGAAGACCCCTAAAAAAACGGTGGACACGATTTCTCAAAAACGAATGCACCGATCTTATTGAAATTTTTCACACTTCTGCACACAAGCACTAGTGATTGAACGAAGGTTTTTTTTCGATTACAACTAATTTTACAGGGCTATACGAAATACGTAGTGTAAATTGTATAAAAAATTGAACTATTTTGCATACAACTTTGGAAAAAATTCAAATTTCATTTTTTTTTAAATCCTTCGTTCAATCACTAGTCAATCTGATTTTGAAGAAGTGTGCAAAATTTCAATAAGATCTGGGCATTAGTTTTCGAGAAATCGTGTCCACCGTTTTTTAGGGGTTTCCGGCAACCAGGTCCCACCGGCTGAATTTCCCAAATTGTTGGATGAATTTTTTTTTCAATATAATAGTTGGAATGTTGCTTTTTTATGTGCTTAACATTATAAATAAAATAACTTATTTATTATATTTTGAAAAAATAGAGGAAATATGTTTTTTTTGGCTTCGATACCTACGTAACCTCTTAAAAACTGGCTTATACAGCATCACACTGTTATCATGGGGCTCGGCAGCAGTAATTTTTGTATTCCCAAAATATATTTGCATGCACTGCGCACAAGAACGCGGATGGTAGCTAGTTGTACACCAGCAAAATAGATGTTTGCAGTGCGTGCTCTTGTATTGTTTAATTTCAATTATTTTTTTCTTTCGCAGCCTGGATAGATTTGCCTCCGGCTACGTCCATGAATAATGATATTGGAAGATATGTCTGTCATCCTCCAAACAATGATGACGAAAAGCTGGAAGCATTAAAAAAGCCTAGGACCCCATCGGATTCTTTCCAGTTTCCAGTCACTAGCAAAAAGAATCTTTCTTTTCAACGGCATTGGACTACCAGGTGGTCATGGCTTGTGTATTCAAACGTCTTGCAGGGTATGTGTACACTTTGCAAAGTATGTGTTTTACTGGGAAAAATGCAAGGTGGTCGTGGTCATCAAGACCTTGGAGCCTTTGTCAATAAGCCATTTACTAACTGGAAGAAAGCTTTAGAGAGCTTTGATCGTCATGCGGACACGCATTATCATAAATTCGCTGTCGAGCAGGCAGCAAATTTTATACAGATCGCGGAAGGCAAAGCGCTTGATGTTACGGAGTCAATCGATGTGAAACATAATAAAATTGCTGAAGAGAACAGGACAAGATTAAAAGCTATTGTGGAAACAATTCTTCTGTGCGGGAGACAGGAAATGGCCTGAAGAGGAAGCCGGGATTCTGGCGAAGTAGGATTGGACGAACCCGCACACAATGATGGTAATTTTCGAGCACTTCTTCGTTTTCGTGCTCGAGCCGGCGATGAAGCACTCAAGAATCACCTGCTCACAAAAAATATCCACAGTAGAGCCATGTACACCTCATCAGGAATTCAGAACGAAGTGATTGAAATATGCGGTAATGCTATTCAAGAGCAACTTCTTAAAAGGGTCAAAGAGGCAGGTTTTTTTACCGTACTGACTGACGAAACACAAGACATATCACGGCGAGAACAACTAGCGTTATGTTTACGATACGTAGACTGCTCATCTGGAAAATCAGTTATCCGGGAGGATTTTCTTGAATTTATCTACGTAGAAGATGTTTCAGCTCAAGCATTGGCAACGATGATTATAACACACCTCTTATCCTATGACGTGGATATGGATAAATTGATTGGACAAGGCTACGATGGCGCTGCAGTGATGAGTGGCCGGTTACGAGGCGTGAGAACAATAATCGCTGAGCAATACCCGAGAGCGCAATTCGTACACTGTGCGGCTCACGTTCTTAACTTAGTTCTAGCGCATTCATGTGAGATACCTATGATACGGAACTGTATCGGAACCATAAAAAGTATAGTAAACTTTTTTCGACAATCTCCACTTCGGGACTGCCTTTTGAAGAAAATTGCGGATGAAATGAACTCATCTCATTCAACGCTTATCTCCCTTTGTGAGACGCGATGGACCGAAAAGCATGTGGCTGTCGAAAGATTTTCAGAAATGCTCCCTGTTGTACGCGCAACCCTTGAGGCACTTCAAGGTGCTGCTAATAGGGACGTCGCCACTCAAGCATACCAACTGCAGACCGCCATGGAAAACAGCCAGTTTATCGTGTCGCTAGTTATATTCAGAAAAGTTTTTTCGTATACTGCGAACCTAAACAAAGCAATGCAGAAGGTCAATGTTGACTTGACAAATACCTGCAGTTATGTGAAAACTATAAAAACGACTTTGCAAAATATTCGAAATGAAAGTCAGTTCTCAATCCTTTTCGAGCAAGCAAAGCAGATGAGTTCAAGCGACATCGATGTTCCAAGAATGACTGGAAGGCAAACCCAGCGCAGCAATGTACCAGGAGAAACTGCCCAAATATATTACCGTCGAAATGTATTTTACCCTTTCATTGAACATGTGATTACGGAACTCGATGCTCGCTTTAAACCACACGAAGAAACGATCGAAACGATTCAAATGCTTCTGCCGGAGAAGACCAGTAATGACTCCAGGACAAAAGAAAGTCTTAAAAAGATAGCACAAACGTTTCTGGGTGAAAATGAAGACACGTTTTTTCTGAGTGAATATGAGATATGGCACAATCACTGGAAATCTTTAGCGGAAAAACCTGCCACTGCAATAGAAGCTATTGATCAGTGCGATAAAGAGTTTTTCCCTTTAATAAAAAAGCTTTTAATCATTTTAGCTACACTCCCAGTGTCCACTGCTACACCTGAAAGATTTAGCAGTGGACACTTAAAGTTGAAAACTTACATGCGAAACAAAATGGGAGATGAAAGACTGACTGGTCTTGGGCTAATGAATGTTCATCGTAATCTCGCAATGCAACTAGATGCCGAAGAAATTATAACTAAGTTGGCAGTAAGACGTAAAAGGTTAAATTTAATACTTTAAAGTAAAGTATTAAATCAAAGTCATTATTATGATTAATGGAACTCAAATTACGTTAACTTAAGTTACAGCTAAATACCAAAGCGTCGCAAACTTAATAATCCTTTATTAAAATATAAGCAAAGAAAAATTTCGTAATATTGTGTTATATATAATTTAAAGGTTTATAATTACCTACAGTTTAAGCTTTGTTACTTTCGCCATAAAAAAAAAATACTTCAATACTTACATTACATGTTTTATTTAAACGTACTTACATAAACTAGCGTTTGCCTGCAGCTTTACTTGCCCGTGATATGGATTCTAACGTGTTTATGGGATTTTCAATGTCTAATCCATTGATTTTGTTAGGGTTAACAGCTTTGTCTTTTTATGACGTGAACGAAGTCGCGAACAAAAGCTAGTTTACCTTTGTAAAGTATAGTGTTGGACCCCCCCCCCCCCTGTAAAAGCTATAGCTACGTCTGTGGTTCATGATAACAGCGCGATCACTGCGCTTTACTAGAGGTTTGTTCGCGCTAACTACACTTTCTACACTTTTTAGGGAGTGTACACTTTCGCGTTCGTTTTAACGGAAATGATGTCACGCGCCGCTGTTCGCGTTACGAGTGTAGCTACACTTTCGTGCCACTAACCCTAGACCAGCCCCCTGACACTGGCCTACTATTCTTATACGATAAACGAAAACGCGTTTTGTCGGGGCTTTTTAGTTCTTAAAAGCGCCACTACCTAGCGTTGGCTGTTACGTGACAGGCGTCGGCTCTAAATATTCCGATCAGCTGAACGATTCGATACTTTCGTTTCGTGCTGTTATCGTTATTGCGATAACAGCACGTACTGCTACAGCGATAACAGGATCCATCATACACGCGAATAATGGTTTTCGTAAAGTTATCTACACTAAACTTTTATTCATGTGAAATATTCGAAACACCGGTGTAACGTACATATATATGCATGCCTGTCACACGACTACTAGCGCCACAGTGCGGAAAGGACATTTTGCGAACAGCATTTATCTACCAGTATCAGCCCCCTGCCCTAGACTTTCTACACTCGATCTTGACGAGGTGTAAAAGTACACGAAAAGTGTAACAGTGATATTACTAGAATAACCCCATAACCAGCGAAACTGTCAGTGAGTGTATAATGAGGTGAGTACGACATAACCTAAAATAGTTAAGGCAATCACAAACAAATTCTCATTTATTACGAAAAACAATCAATAATAAAGGTTCAAAATAACAAACTATTATAATTATCAATCTCTATCGATCAAGGTGATAAAAAAATTGACATGACCTAAAATGTATAAGGCAATCACAAACAAATTCTCATTTATTATGAAAAACAATCAATAATAAAGGTTCAAAATAACAAAGTATTATAATTATCAATTTCTATTGATCAAGGTGATAAAAAAATTGACAAGATATAATGATAAGTGTTTATTATAAATTCGCAGTATCACAATACGTTCCAATCTACTATCAACGCAAACAGAAGCTAACATGGAACAGGAGCTAGAAATTAAGTCAGCAGTGCTGTTCCGAGATTCAGAAGGCGGCTGAGTCGTTGATGCTGACAACAACGTGTGCATTTATGAAGGTTTTGGATTTCTACAATCGTATCACTAACACTTCATTCTATGTAAAACTGGTATCAATACATCCATTCTGGGGGCAATTACAAGTACAAGTTAATAATTTCAATAACAGCGTCCATTGTAATCAGTTTACGAGATCAACAAACTTGAGGTTGCACGGTATATCTCTTTAACGGTTAGATGAGACTCCGTAATCTCATGTGTTGTTTGAGGTTAAGGTGTGGTCCACTAGGTCGCCGCCATGTTTCTTGTACACTATCGCGTTCGCGCTAGAGTTGCTTACCCGCGAGGAAATAAACTGCACTCCCTAGACACGGCCCTAGTTCCGTTTACACTGGCGAGTGTAGAGTGCAGCTAGCGCGAACAAACCTTATATAGATAGACAGAATTCTTATATATAGATTGTTTTGGAGAATACCAGAAAACAGAAATTAAGTCAATGTTTTTTTTTGTTGCGAAAGTTGTAACAAAAAATTATTTATAGACACAAGGAAATTCATAAAAAATTTGCATCCAGACAAAAATTTTACAGATTCTCACCATATTTACACATTATGATTAAGTCAGTTTTTTTACTTGCGGAAGCTGTAACAAATAAAATTTATTTATAGACACAAGAAAATTCATAAGAAATTTTAATCCAGACAAAAGTTTCACAAATTATCACATCTCATCACACATTATGATACGCTGTATAGATAAAGAGTAATGATGAAATACAGACATTAAGTCAATGTTTTTTTTTTCGTTGCGGAAGCAGTAAAAACATAGACACAACAAAATTCATAACAATTTTGAATTCAAACAAAAGATTTACAAATTATCACACATCATATTTGCACATTATGACACGCTGTACAGATAAATCGATCTTACAGTTTTGATTTTTCTCTATTGTCTTTCGTTTTAATTTTCCTTGCGTGATTATTTTCGTTGACCGATCGCGCTAGAAAATGTCCTCTCATGACGAGATAATAGTTTATCACTCTCTTCGTGAGCTCTTCGTTGTGTGCTTGGCATCCCACGTACTGCAAATTTTCCATGTCCGAAACTTTGTCGAGAACTTGATGGAGAGTGTTGATTTTAACGTCAGTTCTCGATCGATCGCTGCACTCAAAGTTTGTCTCGCGTTCGGGCACTGAAAGCCCCAATTCAAACAATATTACAAGCTTTTATTTAATTTGACTTTCTATGAAAATGGCAAATCGATATTTCACTCACTCACCCACTCACTTCCCATTTTCACGCCTCGAAAATAAACATTTCGTTTATTTTCGAGACAAGAGACAAAACTTGAAATATATGAAAAAAAATCCATATATTGCACGGTTTGTCTCATCGACGGGACACTTGTTCCATATCTCGCGTTTGTGATAACTTTTGTTTCACTCGGCACGATAATGGTACGATAAAACGAAACCATTCTTTTTATGAATGTAAGTACTATTTTTCTTGCCCACGATTGATTGTTTTCGCCGCAGATCACTAAATATATTTTATACCGAGACACAATTATTTTTTTTTACATCTAACACAATTCGCAAAATTGGTTAGCCCGAACACGCTTTATGCCAACACGGACGACGAGTGGGAATCATCGATAATACATGACGTCGATTGTGTTCTTGTCGCTTAGTTCACTTCGGTGCGGTCATGCACTAGCGACGCCCGCCGCGACAACACTAACTACTAAAATCCACAGTTTCACGGATGCTTTTGGATCGGGCTGGCCACAGGCGTTCGTACTCCTTACCTCTAGTCTTCCTGATGGAGGAGCTCGAACTCCTATGGGAGACATATGAAAATTATGACCACAAAATCGTTCGATATAGTGAGGCGCAGCGATCGCGCTATTACCATGAAGTTAGTTGCGTGCGAGAGAGACAGAATAAGGAAATCCTGAGAAGTGAGTTGCATGTGACAGAGATGGAAGACATCAAAGCATATAAAAAAATGTATATTATTCGTATTATTATTGTTGGTAAAATGTAATTTTGCCTTTAACAACCACGTGTGTCGGCTCATTTATTTCTTTACCTGCCTCGTTGTTCAACAGGTTATGGGCCCAGGTCAATGAGTGGTTTTAGGAAGTGAGTGAGAAAGACACGAAAAAATTTTAAAAAACGAAATTAAAAAAAAATTTAAGTGGCTGTGAAACTTAAAAAAAAAAAGGATGAATGGTCGAACAAATGAAGACCTCAGTTCAGTGGAGAGGTTATGTGACCCCGATACGTATCAAGTATGGAAATTTCAGTTAAGGAGGTACGGTGATTGGAGCGAGTCCAAGATAAAAGCCCGATTTTTTTAATAGCATTGTCGAGACCTTCGTCCATGCGTATGCGGAGTTTCCACGAGATTTACCGTACAGTTTCCGAGTTATTAACTGTTAAAGTTCGTGAATTAGTCACACGTAGATGACAAAATGTGCCTATCCTCTCATATATCGATTTTTTTGTGCTACTTGGAGCCAAGACACACGTAAAAAAAACTGACGGTTGCGTTCGTTGATTCGTTGTGATCAATAAGGCACCTTGAATTGGAAAGCTCACCGCAGAAATAAGCAGTCAATTTAGAAATAAAGTCGCGAAAAACCGAAGTATTCGGAGAGAGAGACGTCTTGTGACGTAACAGCAGCCGTCTTGCTCGAAGTGTGGCAACGCTGGATACCCTCGCAAATTTGATTCGTCTATCGGATATTTTCAACGCGAATTAAAAATATGATTGTGTTAAGTCGTACGTTTTTTAATCGATTATAAAAGGCTTTTCGTCGATATTTACTTAAAGTTATTTTATTTATAGCTAAGGCATCTCAATCTTTCTGGCGACATGTATACGACGCATCTATATATAAATTTAGCATGGAAGAACCGTCATATAAAATGAACGTTCGTTTTTATATCTGCAAATATTGTGAAAATTGGGAAAGGGAAAAATAACATAACAATCGGTGAAATATGTTTTGACTTTGGACAGATTGGACATTGGATATTGAGGTTAACCTGAACGCGACGTTTTTCACTTGCATTCGCAATATCATCTTCTCATTTTCTAATTCTTGTCCGACAGAATCTACTTTTGTCTCTAAACTGGACTTCAAGTACAATCCTGTTACTCTCTTGATAAACTTCTACAGTATTTTCATTCTCCATGTTTACCGGCTACAAAAAATAATCAGCCGGGCGCGTGGGACCGATGACAGCCATCGAAAATGCGACGATGCTAAACGTCAACAATATGGCGTACTATTGAAGTCGAGTAGTAGATTATTACGTTTGTTCTCATACTATAAAAAGAAAAAAAAATTACATACACGTTGGTCGCTAGTCTCTCCGGTCTCTCCTCTCTCTCGTCTCTACGCGAACTACTCGCCGCTATGAGCGCCATCTATATCCTTCGTTAGAATATTACAACACAATCTTCAATATTTATCCCAAAATGTCGATCAAACATCACGTCGAGGGGTACGATAATTTTTTAAAATATATGGAAAGCTTCGAAAAGAGTTTCATCGTTGTTTTGTACAGTGGTACGAAACTTCCGAACGGTCTGAGTTGGTGCAGCGATTGTGTTGAAGGTAATATATATGTATAGACATACAAATGAATAGAATGTATTTCACCGTCAATTCATCGTAATCACATTGCGAGGTATGCTCGTGAGCGAATAATCCTTTTTTTCACAATGAAGAGCTTCGAGTCTGAAAAAGCACTGCCATTATTGCATTCGACGCATCGGCACCAAGTCAATTTTCTAATGCGTGCGCCAGTTTGATAAATCGAAAATGGCAAAGTTTCACGGAATACAAGGCTGTGGACTTTGAACGCCTTGTTTCGTTTAGGTTCATTTCGGTTGATTTGTTCGGGTCTTTTTGTAATTAGATGGGATTATTTCCAGGAAGTCATTTCCATTATCGTGAAGTTTACCAGTTATTGGACAATATTTCTAGGCCACAATTCCTTTTAGCTGCACATATATGTGTGTACATATATATATATATATATAAATGTATAAGTAAATAAACATGTATGAATCTTCAAATTTTTTAATTTTTACAGCTCAACCATTTATTGAGAAGGGTATAGTGAGCATGCCGGAGGGGTCACACTTTGTACATGTTGAGGTCGGAGACAAAGCATTGTAAGTTGAGTCGCATGTCTCGAATCAAAGCTTTCTAGAGTATGGCCTCTAACTTCAGGCCATGCCTGTGAATAAATTCACAAGCATGGTACAGCGAAAAACTAGTCACAGAGCATAGGATAAATGGATAATATGTACTGATATATCACGATATACTGATATATTTATATATAATGGATATCTTGATATAGATACATGTATATAAATATCGAATAAATTCAAATTCGATTTGAAATGTTCTCACAGCTGGAAAGATCTGAAATGCCCTTTTCGTACCAATTCCAAAACGAGACTGAACGTACTGCCAACCCTGGCAATCTGGAACACCCAGAAGCGTCTCGAGGGTGATCAGTGCCTGGATGTCGACCTCATAACAATGATGCTTAGCGAAGAGGACGAATGAAAATATTCTTAAACGAATTTGTTTTCGCAAGGCTTCGTATGTGTATCGATGGCGCATGTTGACCCATGAGTACACGTGGACTCCGCTCTCGATACGACAATGTCGTGATTGGCAAGATACATGTGTATTTCCATAGAATGTTTTTTACGTAATATGCACATACAATGCAGAGGGACGAAAAAAATGGTCTTCATACGGACCAAAGAGGACAAGCGTACTTATTTTTTTAAATGTAGTCTGTGCAATCTTGTGACCGGAAGTCGATTTGCGTTCGAGTAGAGAATGAATATTATGTAAGGGTGATACAATTTTGAGTTCTAATTTTTTCCTTTTTCTCACCGTCCAAGTATCTTCTTCCAAAATTGAAAAAAATTCTCGCGGAAGATGCGAGTGGTCAAAAAATATTTAGAGGTTGCTCAAGCTTTCCAAAAATGCACATTTTCATTAAAAAGACAACTTTTTTTCCGTCCACTTCTCACCCATGAATTTTACGCTTTATAATTTTTTTTATTAACCTCGCGAAAGCTCTAGCCGACCAATGAATATTTAGTGGTCGCTCAAGAGCTTCGAAATTTCCAATCTGCGCTATTTTTTTACTCTTCTCACTCATAAATTTAACGCTTTGTAAAATTTTCAAAACAGTTGATCCTTTGTTCTTTAGAAACAGATTTTTCGACTTTACCTCACACTCAAGAATTATAAGGATAATGTCTCGAACCCCCCCCCCCCCCCCCCCCCCCCGATCGAGCTGAAATTTTTTACAAACCTGCCTTTTAATATTTTAACGCAACCCCTAAAGGAATTTTTAGCGAATCGCAATAGTTTTCGAGATATTGAATTTTTAAGTTTTCTTTTTAATGCGCGCCGACTATATCTATATCTGCTACGTCTCCGTTCATACTTATATATGCTATCGCCCTCTCTGTTTTGTCCTCATAAAAATGCCAAAAAAAAAACCCAAGAACTATTGCGCGTCGCCGAAAATCCCTTTAGGGGTTGTCTTCAAATATGAAAAGGAAGGTTTGTGTAACATTTCAGCTCGATCGGGGTGGGGGGTTCGGTACCTTACCCGTCAAACTCAACCCGTAAAGCCGCTTTCCGCGCATGGTAGTGCGTCCCACAGTTGGTCTCGTTAGTCAAACTGCGGACCAATCGTAGCTGTACCCTGCGACAAGCGACGTCATAATACAATAAAACATAATAATACATAATAACACATATCGTCTAATTGGTGTTTGTTACACATTATTATAATAAACTATTCAGAAAATTCAACATTTCGCTGTTTATCTTGTTTTTATGCTACAAAGAATTACAGTGCATGCGAGCTTTGTTTTTTGACAGAAATTCTGAATTGCGAAAACCTTGAGCGACCAATAAATATTCATTGGCTGGCTAGAACTTTTGTGAGATTAATTTAAAAATTATAAAGTGTACAATTCATGGGTGAGAAGTGGACGAAAAAAATCGATTTTTTAATGAAAATTTGGTTTTTGGGAGACTAGAGCGACCTCTAAATATTTTTTGACCGCTGGCAGCTTCCGTGGCAATTTTTTTTTCTTCAAAGAAGATAATTGGATGGTGAGAAAAAAGAAAAAAAAAGAGCTTAGAATTGCGCCACCCTAATATATATATATATATATATATATATATATATATATATATATATATATATATATATATATATATATATATATATATATTACAATATAATAATAGTAATAATAATTTATATTAAAAAAAATATTAAAAAAACAATAATATAATTGTAAACTGCAACGGGGGGATCTCCTAACAATGATATCAATAATATATCATTATACAAAATAGTATGTATTTGGATAATATTGGAGGTACAAATAAGTCTCCGCCGTTTTTTTAGAAAAAATTGGGCATTGTGAAAGAACGGTACCTTATGTTTTATTCAAAGTATTTTCTATTGCTAGCCACTACTTTTTCCCATCTTTCTGACAGCATATGGATACCGCGTCGGAAGAATGCTTTATCTTTTCAGGCTATCCACAAATCAACCCAATTTTTGGTATTTTCATATGGTGTGAAGTGCTGCTCAGACAGACCGTGCGTCAGCGATAGAAATAAATGATAGTCAGAGGGTGAATTGAATGTCTGGCGACTACGGCGGGTGGGGTAAAACTTCCCAATTCAGTGTTTCCAAGTAGGTTTTGACCTATGCCTGACAAGCAGCATTTCACACGTGCAAAATCGGCGTTTAACGTTTCTCGGCTTCAGTTCATATGGAACCCAATTTCCTTGATTTTGAATCGTTCCTAACGATTTTAAGGTAGTTCGGAAGAAAAACTGGAAGTCATACTGACAATTTTAACGATTCTTCTTTTTTTCTTTCAAATGTTTAAAATACATAGAATTTAATCTTATCAAAAAGTATTTTATTTTGGTACCCATTAGAATAAAAATTTGTGATGATTTTCATAAATACTTAGAATCGACATTGGTTATTGAGCACTTGGTTGATCATTATCGACTTTACTAGTGAGTTCATGTTTTAAGCAGTTGGCAACGCTACGTAACCTCACTTTAAAAGAATTCAAACATCACCTCTCAACGACTCGACAAATGTCAAAACATGGCACAATTACGTGTAAGTGGTCGTTTCTTTTTTCACAGAAAATTGATCTGCTTTTGTTCACGTAGATAAATAATAAGAGATTGATTGGGCAGTTTTTAAAGTTCCATCTTCGGGCAAATATACAGAACGAAAACAGAAAGAAATATTTAAAGTTTTCTAAATAAAAATGTTTACAGCCGTTCTTCATATGTACATTTGTATACCTAATAATCAGTTAAAAAATTGAGATCCATAATCAACATATTTTTATTCATTTTTTATCCTTTGTTTTATTGTTACTTTTATTCTATTCTTATTGTATTTAGCATGATCTGCAGCGTATTCATCCGGCGACATTCATATCGCATTCTGCGTGAATTGCCGTCTTGGAATTTCCTCTAGCAATCATAGCTGACGCTCCAATCAGAGATTAGTAGGGAGATGTACAACGCTCCCTTTTCGGACCTCGTCAAAGTTAGCCCCCCCCCACGTTGACTAATTGAACTTTTTTTTTACGAATCGTTTGGTGGTCGTTTGGTAGCGTTTGGTAAACCATTGAAATCGTTTGTTATTCCTCCGTTTTTCGAAAAATTGATAATCAAAATTTGGGCAGTAAGTTAGCCCCCACTTTGACTAATCGAACTTTTTTTTTTTACGAATCGTTTGGTGGTCGTTTGGTAGCGTTTGTTAAACCATTGAAATCGTTTGGTGGTTCTCCGTTTTTCGAAAAATCGATAATCAAAAATTGGGCAGTAAGTTGGCCACGTTGGGCACTTTGACTAATCGAACTTTTTCTTTTACGAATCGTTTGGTAGCGTTTGGTAAACCATTCAAATCGTTTGGTAGTTTCCCATTCTTTCCGAAAATCAAAAAGAAAATTCCGATCCATGAGATAGGACGATGGGCAGCGGAAAAAGACTCGATAACCAACGCCATATGTCGCAAAAACGTCGTATATTATCACGACCAATCACAGCTCTCTATTCCTGATACGCACGTATTTTGTGTTATCGTATTTGAATGATCGACTACGAAACGTCCCGAATAGAATATCAAACGCTAATGGATGTTTTTCCGTCGATCGCGACCCATTAGAACCTAATCGGACAAGAAATAACGAGTGAATCTACGCTAATATATAATTCTGTCAGTGCGGCTTATGGCGACCAATCCCAGCGCTCCATTTCCGATTCGCTGTATTTTGCGTTGGCGTTATTGATTGATCGACTACTAAACGACCTGAATGGAATACCAAACGCTATGATTTCTTTTTCTATCGAATAAATCTCATCACAATGAATTAGCCACAAAATAATGGGTGAATTTTTGTGAGAAATTCCTTTTTCCGCTGCGGCTTCTAACGACCAATAGCGGCTCACCATGATCAACCGAACGGTGAGCTGTGATTGGACGCCATAAGTCGCGGCGGACAAAGAAACTATGTACGCACGCACGACTACTAAACGATTCGTGGATGAAAGCTTGATTAGTCAAAGTAAGGGGGGAGAGTGCTACATTGTGGACCGATTTTTTAATCTAAAAAAATAACGCGTAAATTTGCGTTAATCAGCCGTTCTAGGACTACGGCTTCTGGCAACCAATCAGAACCGTCCACTGAGGATTCACATGTATTTTGCGTTTTCATAATTTAGCGATCGACTACCAAACGTCCTGAATAGAATATCAAACGCTATCAGATGTTTTTCTATCAATTAAGTCTTTTCACAATGAAATTAGCCACAAAATAATGGGTGAGTTTTTGTTAGAAAATCCTTTTTCCGCTGCGGCTTCTGGCGACCAATCACAGCTCGCCGTTCACGATACACACGTATTTCTGGTTGGCTCAATCTAGTGATATACTCCCAATCGTTCTAAATTGAATACCAAACGCTTCCGGGAGTTTTTCTATAAATCAAGACTCATCCCTAGCAGATTGGGTGCCTTGATAAATGCCAATAAAAGCCGTTTGAAATGCCTATTGAAGTGACTGGCTGAATGCCGTGCCTATTGTAGGCATTTATAGTTACTTTGGCAGGCATTCTGGTTCAAATAGTGACGGTAAGTGCTGAAGAGTGACCAAACCAGAATTTTGTATCCGAAGTACCGGCATTTGACGGCATTTTTTTGGTCATTCACCGGCTTTGTTGGGCACTCACCGGCATTACATTTTTTTAGGCATTTACCGGCATTTTTCGATATTCACCGGCATTACAATTTCTTCTGTCAGCTGCGGTATACCCAAAGCCGAAAGTACGAATAAATAACCAGTCAACTGAGACGGAGCCCTTCATATGGTAATATACTGGTTGTAGTATCCAAGATGTATGCTCGTTCCATCCCAACCAAAATTGGGTTCCAGTTACAAGTTAAGGTCTTCGTCACGAAATAAAATTGTTTGCAAAAAATCAAACAAATTGATACCATGATAATCTTGAACATGATTGGTTTTTTCCAGACTTGTTTCTCCACACAAAGTACTTGAAAATCTTACCGAAATTTATTTTGGTTAGGAATGTAAGTGCAAAACATTCTTAATAATCAATCGATTTCAATATTGTAATTATAACGTACGATCTTCCTTCTTTCAGACGATGAAAATGGTTTGAGCTCGGTGATCGAAGAAATGGCCTCCATTTCAAACAAAGGAAGTGCGGACGGTGACGCGAAAAAGTGGTCGTCATAAGTTAGATCCGCAACAAATTGTCACAAAAAATGTTCAAGAAGTTGCTTACGACGATAGCTCGTGTACTTAATGTGCCGCTACTTCTTTTACAATTCTTTTTGCCTTTAATGGACCGTTACTTTTTTTATAATTTTTTTTACCTTCAATGGGCCGTTACTTTTATAGTTTGTTTTGCCTGCAATTAAACGTTTTAAACTTTCATTACCGGTTACAAACTTGACCTCTCGTTTTTTTTCTCGATTTGTAACACCGTACTCTTCAAACATGTACTAAAAAATGACGAGCACAATAAGTTGTCAATATTATATATATTTCGAGTTTTCCTTTTTATTGTTAGGGAACTGAAAAAGAAATGTATGAATTTAAAAAAAAAAACAAATTTGCGATACCGTGTACCGCTACCCGTTTCCCAGCGCAAACGACAGCAAACTTTCGTATCGTTTGCATTTGGGATTTTTTTTTCACGGTTTCCACCTCTCCTCACAATGATTCTCTATCGGGACGGCAAACACATCGTTACATACCGGCATTGTAGCAAGCATTCAGTGCATTCTCACCGAGACTCAACAGGCACTCGCACCAGTATTTCCATAGGCATTCTGACCGGCATTCGCATCAGTATTTCTATAGACATTTTAACAGGCACTCGAAAGGCATTCTCTGAGCGCTCATAAAATTTAACGTTCGTCATTCATCGGCATTTACCGGCACTTTTTGAACTAATATGCCTTGAGCATTCTTATAGTAAATTGATAGGCACCCAATCTGCTAGGGATTAAAGGAAAATCAGACAAGAGATAGCGAGTGCATCAGTGTTTTGCAATTTTGCTCCGTGGTTGGACCTTCAGTGACCAATCGCAGTCCTCTAATCAAGACGCCGGATATCCGTTCTTGGTTCGGTTATGACTTTGGATCCTGATCTGTCAGCTGAGGCGTACCATTTTTTTCATTCGTGACCTCATTTGAAAATAATTATTTAATTGAAGTGTGGGCAAACTTATTACTAATAAAGAATCAAATCAAAATGGAAGAGCGCACAAGAGATGGAAGGCTTCGATAGCGTAATGCCTCAGAGAGGTTTATCGATGCAAAAGCCTCGACAATCTTTGGGTTTGGTTATGAGTTTTTTAAAGCTAGATTCGAGTTCAGTGCTTTAAATGCGTATAAATGTTTCCTCTTTGCAGGCTATGGACCGAACCGTCTGTGTCAAAACTGCATGGACGACGGGATGTCCCAAGCGAAACTGAACGAATATTTCGGCGCAGATAGGGTAGAAAAAAGGACCGAACACTTTCGTTGCTTAGATGGGAATTTTTATTCAGATTTTTTTATGACGGGTTTTAAACAGAATTAAACACGTGATATGTACGATGCTCGTCGTAGAGCCAATACTGATAATTCTAGGGAGTGAAAATATACCAATTAAAGCTGCTCGAGCATGTGTTTGTTTTTTTCTTTTTTTTCTTCTATGTACACAGGCAATCCGATACTTAGTTCGGATATGCGATTTAACACGCGTTGCCACGTATGTTAGCGTTCTCACTACCTCCCGGTTAGATGCACGCAAGATCTGCGCGTAGGTCACTTCTATGGTACAGCCGTACTGACGTAATCTTAAAATAGTTCATCTGAAAACTTAATCTTAAAATCGTTAATCTTAAAACATTACGAAGGTATGGAACAAAAAAAAATGAAAAACAAAAAATGATGAACGTGTGCCTCGGTTATTCGCGTTTGCTCGTCAACGATTTGGTCACACTTTGCTTTTTCGACATCTTCTAGAGCCTTCTTTTTTCAACCGTAATTTCTTAGTGGATAGGGCGTGTCGTAATTGGGTGGTCGTCCCGGTGCTTATCGAGGTGGACGAGAGGAACGTCTTGTTGCCTGCAAGAAAAAGCGACAATGAAAACGAGGTAATAACGCGAGTTGTTTCCGCAGTGTCGGATTAGCCGTACAGCAAGAGTAACAAGGATAGCGAATGCCCCTTGAGGGATAATTTGTATCAAAGGCTGAAATACGTAATTTGTAGCCAATAGGATGAGTAGAAACTTCAATGGGTTTGGCTTTAAAAAAGAACCCAACTCCCAAAGAACATTGCACTTCGAATTTTAGTCCCGTAAGGGTTGATTTTTCGGAAACACTGAAATACGTCATTCTTAATTCATTAACCAAAAATCTAAATACGAATTTCCATGGATATAACTTGAAAATGGCCGAATTGTCATAAAAACCTACATCATCTATTTTACTCCTTTAAATGAATTTTGATAATCCCTTTTTAAATGGTGCCTGCATAGTAAAATCGAATGTTTGCAAAAATCGTGTTGTATATCGTGAATCGAAGGGTCTCGTGACAGAATTTGCTATTGGTTGACTCAATCCTCACTGCCCGTGAGTGGCTAATCTGAATTACCCGGTCCGCTGGTGATTCTCCCAATACTTGTCTGCGATGTCGTCCCGTCAAACTTGCTTGCGTCCTCGAAACCTTGCTGCTGTCCTTCAGGACGTATTTTCGAAAATTCAAATATTACTTTTTCTGCTGCTTGACCTTGGGGTGTACGCCTAGGAGTCTCCCGGCAATGGCGAGATGGGACCCGTGGATTTTGAGCATCGCCGATGTCAATTCTGCAAACGAAAAAGTCAATGAATTCCAATGCGATGCTGCTTATGAAAAGTAGCATGTTTCAGAATTCTCACGAAAACAAGCAAGTTAGATATCACCGCGAAAACTAGCATGTTTTGGCTTCCGGCACGAAAACTAGCAAGTTTCGGTTTTCGCCACAACAACTGGCACCCTTCGATATTTAACGCGAAAACTAGCACGTTTCGTCTTTTACCACGAAAAGAAGCAGATTTCGATATTCACCGCTAACATTAACATGTTTCAATAACACTGGAATTGTTTCCGACTTTTCTTCCATGCTTTTTTTACGCCTTGTATCTATTTTTTATTCCAACTTCTGTGACCCAGCTTTTTTACTGAAAAATAACGAAGTTTTTTTTTTGCCATTTTTTACCGTTTTATTTTTTGTTCGCATATATATGAAACATATTTCATTGTTTGAATTTTCATCTTCTGGACATGTGATAAAATGGCAAGTGAAAAATATCTCGTCACTTTGGGATAAAAAATGCATTGTCAAAAACATGAAGAAAAAAAATATCGGAAACAATTTCAGTGTACCCAGTTACCAATGACAACTTTTTGGACGATTTTGTGAACTGTATCTACGTTTCCGGTCGAAATGTATAACTTTAAGATGGTGCTACTATTTTTCGATGAATGTAGAAAGGCTTGTTTACAGTCCAAGAAAGTACAGAGCGTATGGTTTCTTTTTTCGAGCAAAACAATGTGAATGCTCTCTGATATCTTTAAAAAAATGGATCAGGGTGTCTAATTTTGACCAGAACTGAAATTGCATGACATTTAAGGATTTTTAAGGCATGAAATGGTTTTTTTTTCATGACTCTCATTATGACTTTCTGGCATAGAAGTATACTTAATGATTCTACAGTGCGACCGATTTTCTACATTTTTATATTTTTATTTTGCTCTTTCAAACAGATGTGTGTTGTATGCCAATAAAAAGTATACGGAATAAACGAAGAGTCACCAAACTGTACAATTCCATATGTAGTAAAAAAATGTGAGACAAACAAAATTTCAAGATTGCTGTAAAGAAATATATTTTGGGAACATCTAGAAAAATATTAAATACATTTAGGAACTTTGAGGAACAAAGAAAAACTAATATATGTTGAGATAACGCATCATTTTCTTTTACTTTCTTCTATTTTATTTTATATCGATTCGATATTCGTTTCTCCATCGACAAGTACCACAAAGTTAGTTCATATTGAATATAGACTCAACGATAATTTAGTAAGGTATAATAATTCAGGTAGACTGGTAATTTTTCATGACATTTCATGACTTTTTCAGGGTCGAGTGTAATTTCATGACGTTTAAGATTTTTCATGACTTCTAAGGTCGGTAGACACCCTGCAGATGATGTTCGAATGTTCGAATTAAAGCAGACGTCAGATAAAAAATTGCCTCTTGCACCAATAAAAAAAGATTTACAGGTCATGATTGACAGAGGGTTAATTCCAATCGAACATCAGCAATATTTTTCAAACATATTAGACGATAACCATCTGTAAGATTACATCACATTTGTTGAATTATATTGTTAATAACATTTCTTTTTTATAGAAAATCACAATAAATATTTCATTGTATTTACAATTACGTTATGATTGTTTAAATAAAAATTACTCTTATCGATTTTAATAGATAGTTATTATCAACATGTTAATAAAAGCAACGAGTATGAAATTTGAATGTCATTACGCAATTGTCATATTTGAATGGTTTATCTATCCAGATTTTTACCTGAGCACGAATGGCTTCAAATTCTCACCAAAACCCTTTTTGGTTAAGGTTATCCTATCGCTTCACACGTCATACCACTGATCATACTTGAGATTTTTACAATGCACATTTTTAACACATACAAAAAAAAACTTTATAACTAAAATTTTCCATGTGTAAACTGTTGAATGAATATTCACATTTAATTAGCAAAATGAAACAATTGTTATTCCAACGATTCACGCAGTATTTCTATGTTTGAAATTTGGCTACGTTGGTTCTATTTCCGCCTCTTTTTACTCAACCAGGCGAGTTTAACCTCCATGCTTTTCAACGTCAATCTGTCAAAACAATGTTAGGTGCGGGAAATATAAAGCAGTGTATTCAGGTCACGACCGGTAATGGCGTGGAATATTTGTGTCGGCGAAATATGTAGGGTAAAAATGAAATGTGTGGAAATTCGAATGAGTGAGATGAGGTTAGGACTACAGTCAGCTGGTGCCTTGCTGCCACGTCTCTTTATCGTAGCAAGCGATCGTCACGCAAGTTGATCAGATTTTTTTGTTTCGTATTTTACATTTTTCACGGTTGTCCCGTTGTTACCATTTAAATTTACCCGCCACCGTGACCTATGAGTTAGATGTTCTTTTTTCGTTTCCTCCGAGAGGTTCCAATAAATTTGGATAGAATATTGACGTACCGGTTTTTCTCTCGTATTTTTTTTTTCTTTCGTTTTCTGGAAATATCATTCGAATGGATCTACAAGGCAATCATTGATACGCGAAATTCATGTATGTTGTTAGAATATGTCGAATCATCGAGTTGTGATCTATTTCGAAACGTACTTTGAATAAACGAACAAAAAATTCTTTAAACTTTGGATTCCTCGGCGTTCTGCAGCCACGCGATGAATTTTTTCATTAAATACAAAGAGAGCATGTTTTCCTTTAACGAGGGTCTCTCCTTGTACCACTTCAGAATCACTTAATCGGATTGTACGTCCTCTGATGACACAAACAGCCAACGAATACGGCATTAGTTCAATCAGGACGGCGATTGTATTTTCAGCGGTAAAAAACAGCGCAAGATAGAGGGCGTACTTTTGTAGAATATCAAAACGATCTTCTGAAAGACTTTCATGGAGTTCATGTTTTCGTAACGAAATTCCTGAACTTTGAGTATCAGAGCGAGCTCAGATCTGGCAGTGGATGGGAATGCACCGAATAACGGTGCATAGGTTTTTACATGTTTGAGCGCTTGCTCTGCGACCAACTCTTCCTTCTTGTTCCACTCGGCCTATCCCATCACGATGGACCATATCTGCGGAAAGGTGAAAATATGTATCGTAAATTTCGGATTAGTTGGGGGGGGGGGGGGGGGGGGCATTTTTCTCCATATTCGATGATTACCAGTCCGATGCCTTTGTGCTCGGGAATGCCACACCTAAGCATCATTTCCTTGAGATCAAGTGCGATGTCTTTGAGCGGTCGGTTGTCAGCCAAATCGTCTAGCAACAGCTGTTAAAGATCGCGTTTAGCTTCCTGACTCGCTTGAGCCTTGTGGAGCTGGACGATGTCGGTCAATCCGATCGACTCGAACACCGAGCGGAAATGTTCCTCCGATGTCTTGTAAAGTGGCACAAATTCCATTAACCTGCTAACAATTACACGACCCAACGATTAGAAACTTTTCTCTCGTGTTCAGGCTACGAGTGAAATTTTCTTGTTGCTCATTTCTGTAAACACGCAGGATTCACATTGCGCTTGATAAAAAAAGAACCAAACGTAAGAATAAAAGCAAGCAATGTGTTAATATCGAAGAATTTCCGGGTCTTTTCAGATTAAAGGAAAAGCTTGCATTGGCGAAGGCGGATTCGAGAAAAGTTGAATTTCAAAATGGGCTAAGTAAAATTTCCAACGCTATACCTTCCCTCCATCCCGCCGCGTTTCGACGCCGTCATCGAACTGGGCGAGCCCTTCTCCGTTTTCCACGTTACAAAGACCTCTATGAGAAAGTGAAGGGCCCAGTTGTCCTTGACGAGATGTTTGTTGATGAGAACCGAGAGGACGGTAGGTGGGACGAAATCTCCTCCTCAAACATCTTCTCCAAGTACTTGTAACGTCGCACCAGTTTTGTGAATACCTGAAGCAACGAAGGATTTTTTTCGAATGAAATTTCAATACTCAATCGTGTTATATAACAGCAATGGGTATCGACTAATTAAAACCTTTCTGTCGGTTTACGTTCCAATGCATTGTTCATAAAAAATTAAGAATAATTTTTGAGAATTTGCTTCGCACGTGATTGCAATAAATAACGCAATGTGGACTATTTTATTTTTGTGTGCTTACCGTACAATTATTAAATAAAAAATCGAACCGATGTGCTGGTCTAGTGGTGAGCGTGCTTGCCTCTGAAATCAGCACATCGGGAGGTCGCGGGTTCGAATCGCAGTCTCGTAGTTTCGGAGAAAAATAAAAACACGGGCGTGACGTAGCACCAGTTCTACACGGATGGCGCGCACACGGACCGGTACGTGTGTGTGTCGAGGGTGTAGCCTGTGAGCTATTTCTCGACGAAACGCGACTAGCTCGGAGGCTGGGAAGCGAACTCGTGACCGGCTGTATTGGTATAGTTTTTCCGCAGTTCCCTTATACCCATGGCAGAAAATGTCATGGTGATGCGATACAAAGAGGGAAGTCGGCTGCAGCCGCATGGTGGGGATCGATTAGGGATCTGGAGTGGACGAAATGGTGGGGAATGTCATAAGGGGAAATACCCCCGTACATGGAAGCTACAATAAGCGAAGCGTTCGCCGCAGCAGAGAGAATAAAAAAATATTAGATAAAAAATCATCAATCGATTGGTCATATTGAATTCTTGAACTGTGTCGTGGATACCACACCATTAGCTAATTTCAAGCTGTCGCTCGAAACGATCAGCGCTTTAGGGAACCCTTCCGTTCCTCGATTTTGTGGTCACTCTCCTAATACACAGTTCGAGCTCTTTTATGCAGCCTCCATGCAAGTGGTAATAAATCCGATACCGTAAGTTCAAATTAAACTTGACATTATATAAAAATTAGGTCAATAAGCTTAATTTTTTCTAAGAGCATTGGATTACTACAAGTGTTGAGTATGTAAATCTGATTATTTTCAAGAATTTGACGGACTCCACCATTATATACACTTTTGTAGTGCCCGGAAATTAGGTTATTGCGTCTCGGAATTCCTTCATAGAAATACACAATTTTAATATTTGTTTTCTCTGTAATTAGGTCTGGAACCGACCGTGACATTTTACAGAGACGATTATTAATACATTTAGTGAAGCTAAAAAATGAAAATCCTATGAATTGAAGCCTGGCCATAAGATTACCTTAATATTGTACGAGCGATGAGATCCTTAAGGTTTTAAATTTACTCCTTTTACAATAGTTTTTAGAGTGAACATCAAACAAGCTAGTTTTTGCAGTGAATGCCGAAACATGTTAGTCTTCGAGGCGAAAGCCGAAACATGCTGATTTTCGCGGTGAATATTGAAACGTGCTAGTTTTCGTCGCGAAAGCCTAATCATGCTAGTTTTCGTGGTGAAATAAAAAAGTATTACTTTTCGTAAGAACTTTGAATTGTGCTACTTTTCGTAACCAGCGTCGAATGGAAGGTGGATTGAGGTTGTTGATCTTTTGAATTACCTTGGGGTGTCAAAGCTCTCGAAGCCGCCATCGTCTGTATGTGCTTCTCGGTCACTTCGATCTGCAACCTGAACAACATCGATCAATGTGCCTGAAAGACTCTGCCAGTTTCACGAATAAATGTAACGGCGGTGTGGTCTCGTACTGAAAAACTGGCGGGGTATCGTATGTCCGTCGTGCTATCATTGCGTTTTTGGCGAACTTTCGCAGTGTCCTGTTTGAGCTTGTCAGCGAGAGAACGCTGCCATTGGACCGAGCCAGCGAGGTTTGTCAGCATCTCCATCAACGAAGCTGTGTCCTCCGTGTAACAATTCAATGATCGCGATGAAGCCCACGCTATGTCCGAGCTGAAGCTCTTCTAAGTTTTGACGAATTCCCTGATGAGAGTTTAGAAATTCCCTGATGGTTTGAGCTAGCTCGTTGGGAATTAGGTTCTCCTTGGCCACTGGTGGATGGTTGCTACTGCGGGATGAGGCTTTGCTACTCCATGAAACGTCTAGACCTCTCAGAGCCTTGTTCGTACTGACTGTGCTAACAGGGGCTGCACTGGTTGCTAACTTTGCACCGAACAGACCACCTGTTCTCGTACCGAGCTGGAAAAATGGAAATGGTGAAAATGGTAAGAATGGCAACCGTAAAAATGATAATGAATGCAAACATAAAACTGGTGAGAATTGCAATTGTAAAAACGGTAAAAATATCAAAAACGACAATTTCGTCCAGCATTTAAGGAGCTATACCAGTGTGACACTTTCAAAACAACGATTTTTTTTTGCCTTTTTCGACCGTTTATACTTTCAAGAATATCATTATCATTTACATCATTTATATCAATATCACTTTATCTTGCAAAAATAGAATTTTTTCAAATGTGCTGACATTGTAACTCAAAGAGCAATTATCCGATTGACTTGAAATTCGAACTCAGTACTCTTGAATATATTTACTCTACAATGACGTAGGATATATTTGATTGGATGAAATTTGACGATTAGGCATTAAAAAAACGACCATTTTATAGGCAAGAAAACACTTCAAAATGAATTTATAACAAAATATGAAAAAATGTGGTTAGCGTGCCGAAATTCGCAAATTTATGTATTTATCTGTATAAAATGTGGTCAGCGTGCCGGAATTCGCAAGTTTCTATATTTATCTGAATAAAATTGGTCAGCATCCCGGAATTCGCAATTTGCATATCATTATAGGTATAAAATTGGTCAGCGTGCCAGAATTCGCAATTTCATATATTTAAAGTAATGTTCGGACATCCACACAAACCAGACAAAAATTTTGTAAATAAAAAATGACCAAATGAATCGTCGTATAATATTATAGGAATAGAATAATCCGCTATTGAAAGATAAAATAAAAGCCCCATCCAAACGCAGCTAGCTGCAAAAAAAGAACATTACTTTGGATAGCAAACTAGTTAGGGAAAGAGTGAAAACAGTTTGGATTGCCTTTACTATTCAGTTTTGCTAAAAACGTTCAGTAAAGACAGAATAATTCTCCGTAAACAATATTTGTCCGCTATAATAAGAAGACATATGGCAACACCGCAGAACAGTATTGTTAAATATTTCGAGAAAAAAAATCATTATCGTGTTCTGAAAAAGGAAAACTTTTATCATAAAAAATATTTGCGTTATGAACATTGATTATTTATATTATTTATGTTATCTTCATTAACAAATAAAAGTGTTTGGTAATTCATAACTATAAAAAAATTTGTTTCGCAGTATTATTTTAAATATGCCGCGCAAACTTACATCATTGGATACGTGGAGCGATGCGGTATTGCCATATGTCTTATTATAGAGGACAACTATTTTTTACGGAAAATTATTGTCTAAATTTCAATGCAGACCCTGCAGGGTTAAACTCTGCAATTTTAAAACCCATTATCTCTCAATCTAAATAGATGGTCTGGAAGTATTCATCGTTGCGACGCAACGAAAGTTCTTTTTCATATTTTTATTATTTTACATTTTTTCAGATTTAATCATAATTCAAATTTCAGGTCTCTGGATAAACACCTTGAAAAACGATTGACGAATTTTCGTAACGAACATTACCTACAAGAAACTCGAGCAATCGATAAATTATAATTTTCGGTGCATTCCAAAGATGCAAACCTCAATGTCGTGGATAATTGATAAACACTCGCGGAATCGACGACTTAAAAAAAAGCAAGCAGTCTTTTTGCTTACGGACTTGATAACTAATTGTTCAACTTTTTTATCATGCTCTTAAGGCGGTCCTGTAGTTTCTCGGGTCGAAAAAAAAACGATTTTTTTTCTTCATAAATCATATCTACAACATGTGTAAAAAATGTGTGCCAAAGGATTTTTCGATATTCGAAGTAGTTCACAAGTTACGGCCCTGGAACGGAGCAGGTATACGGAGCGCGCGCATAGGAGATGGTGACAGCAAGACATTCAACGGTATTTTGAAGGCAGAACCATATGGAGAAGATGTTGTTGTTGTAAAAAAGAGTGTGTTGGACACGTTGAAAAGAGGATGGGGACTCGGCTCCGAAATGCAAAAAAATCTAATGAAGGCATTGGTGGGAAAGGTGCAGGAAAACTCACTGATAAATTGATTGGTGAGATGACAACGTATTATGGATTAGCTATTCGGAGACATCCAGATTCTATCGAGGAAATGAGAAAGGAAATTTGGGCAACATTCTTTCACAAGATTTCCACAGACAGCAATCCACAGCATGAAAATTGTCCCGCAGCCGAATCTAGTTGGTGCAAATGGCGCAGAGCTGAGTTTCTCGGAGAGGCTGAGCAATTCAAACACAATAAACTGCCTCTTTCTGAAGCAGTTCAAAAAGTTATAAAGCCAATTTATGAGGATTTATCCAAAGACGAATTGTTAAGCAGATGCCTGGGAGCGGAAACTCAACATAATAACGAGTCGCTCAATTCGTTAATCTGGACTTTTGCTCCGAAGCACCTCCATTCGGGACCAAAAGTGGTTGAAACAGTGCAGCCAGATCGCGCGTAAAAGTTACCCCCTCTCTAGTCTCTGACGCGCCCATCACACAATCATAATAGCGCGTGTCCGTGAGCGAGCGACGCTCGGAGATCTTCGGCAAGAGCCGAGCGGGGTCGAAGTTTCCCGACCGCGCCTTCGGCAGCTACACCAACACATGGACGCTGAGCATGTTCATGTGCGGCCAAGCCGAAACGAAGGCTTCGAGGGAAAAAGCAATCTGAGCACGACTCGCGTGTGACGTCACCGGACTGCACGCTTTTAGATTTCAATGCTTGTTTAGCGCTTGATTCTCGGCGTTATTAATGTGTACAAAAAAATGTATCGCGCATTCTGATCGCTTATTTTTTTAGTTTATACGTTGATTTAAAAATAATAATAAATCTAAATTCCAACTTATTTATCTTCTAAAAAATCATTGACGCTTTACTCACACCCGTCCTTACGCCAAATAAATTATAATTCATAAAAGTAAGCGGAAATATATTTATATTCGTGTTATTATATTAATTCCCATACTTTTATCAAGCGATAAAGCATTATCCCCAAAAACAAGCCAATCATCCATCCGGCCGTGAATCGTAAGTACCAGAAATTGCACATATTCCACAAGCGATGAGATGGTCCCGTTGGTAGCGTCCCTGGCTTCGGTCCGCAAGGGCCCCACTGCAAATTTTTCTCCAAATTTTTCATAATTTCTCATATTTTAGTCATATTTGAGATTTTCGGAGGAAAAATGATTTAAAACAGATTCAAGTACTGGTCTATTTCTCAAAGAACACATTTTTTTTACTGAAAATTCATGATTTCTCATTTTTTTCCCGGAAATTTATCGTTTTCCTATGACTTGCGGCTGCGGAGATATTCGGAGAAAAGTTAAAGATGAAAAGAAATGAGATTTTCGTAAAAAAAAACATTATTATTATTATTATTATTATTATTATTGTCTGGAAATTTCCCTTTTTCCTATTACCTGAGTGAACCAGAGGCTGCGGAGATATTCGGAGAAAATTTGAAGATGAAAAAAAATTAGATTTTCTTAAAAAAAACTTGTTATTATTTTTTTCCAGAACTTTTTCTTTTTCCTATTGAGTGAACGGCTGCGGAGATATTCGGAGAAAAGTTATAGATGAAAAAAATGAGATTTTCGTAAAAAAAACTTATTACATTTTTATCCCTCATAATTCTAAGAAATAATGAATTTCCGAAATTTTTGCAAACATTATTTTCCTTAAGGGGTAACACCACTGTAACGGCCTGCCACGACGCGTTTTAGACAAATAATACTTGGGGTAATTATTAACCATATATTGAAGTATATTGCAAAAAAAAAATTATGGGAAAATATTACAAGATGGCGAAACTGCGGCAAATTCTTCCGAGGCATGTTGAACTTAAGGTGCTCTGCGGCACGCAGTATAACTTGTGCCAATTTTAATCTGGACAAAATAATTTTCTTCAAATTAAGTCTAGATGAGTGTAGCTAGTGAACCACGTAGGGGATTTTAGAAATATTGATTTTTGAGTAATTGCCGAGTATTCGACTAAAAATGTTCATCTTTTTTAAGACAGTTATTTGTTAATAAATATTGTTTAAATTAACTTATCGGAAATCCCCTACGTGGTTCAGTAGCTACACTCATGTAGACTTGATAAAACAAAATTATTTTTTTTTAGATTAAAATTCGCCCAGTTATACTGCGTGCCGCAAGGGTTCGACATGCTTCGGAAGAATTGCTACAGTGTCGCCATTTTGTAATATTTTCGGATAAAAATTTATATCAATATACTTAAATGTATTCTCAATAAATACCGCAAGTATTATTTGTTTATCACATTTTCTTCCGCGAAAAAAAATATCAAAAAATACGCTTCCTGTAAGGCCGTTACAGTGGTGTTACCCCTTAAAGTCTTGATTTAATTTCCTAGATTTTCCCGTGATCATAATTAAAATGATGCCATATTCGGAAAAATTCGAAAAAAATTTGGAGAAATTCGGAGAAACTCGGATGTTTGCGTTAAAATAATTGTCCGCAAAACTCCGAATCCTTCATATTTGTTCAAATTCATAGAAAAATTCGGAAACATTTTCCGAAAAAAATCGGAGTTTTTCAGAAAAAAAATGCACTAGGGGCGCGGGATCGTTCCCCGCGCTGAGTGCTTTTTTTTAAATTGTTATTACTATTAATTCTTATTTGATTAGTTATTTTCATTAGTTATCATTGTTATTTTAATTAGTTATCTTTCAGTGTCGAAAAATTTATCGCGCACTCTGACCGCTTATTTTATTAGTGTGTACGTTAATTTAAATATAATAATAAATCTAAATTACAACTTATTTATCTTCTAAATAATTGTTTGCGCTTTACTCACACCCGTCCCTATGCCAAATAAATTGTAATTCATAAAAGTAAGCGGAAATATATTTATATTCTTATTATTATATTCATTCTCATATACTTTCATCAAGCGACAAAAGCATTATCATAATGCTTTTTCACTTGATGAAAGTATATGAGCGGAAATATATTAGGCATCGATAAGGGATGTGGATTGGAGAAAATGGTGGGAAATGTAAAAAGGGGAAATCCCTGTACATGGAAGCTACAATTAGCGAAGCGTTCGCCGTAGCAGATACAATAAAAAATAATAATAATGATAACTAATAAAAATAACTAATCAAATAAGAATTAATAGTCATAATAATTTAAAAAAAAGCACAGAGCGCGCTGAACGATGCCGCGCCTCTGCGGACCGAAGCCAGGAACGCTATCAATGGGACTATCTCCTCGCTTGTGGAATATGTGCACTTTCTGGTACTTACGATTCGCGGCCGGATAGATTATGGTAATTTTTTAGAAGATAAATAAGTTGTAGTTTAGATTTATAATTATATTTAAATTAACGTACAAGCTAATAAAATAAACGGTCAGAGTGCGCGATGAATTTTTCGACACTAAACGATAACCAATTAAAATAATAATGATAACTAATAAAAATAACTAATCAAATAAGAATTAATAGTAATAATAATTTTAAAAAAGCACTCAGCGCAGGGAACGATCCCGCGCCCCTAGTGCAGTTTTTTTTCTGAAAAACTCCGATTTTTTCTGGAAAATTTTTCTGAATTTTTTTATGAATTGGAACAAATATTTTTACGCAAACATCCCAGTTTCTCCGAATTTCTCCGAATTTTTCCGAATATTTCATCATTTTAATTATGATCACGGTGAAATCTCGGAAATTAAATGAAGACTTTAAGGGGTAACACCACTGTAACAGCCTTACAGGAAGCGTATTGTTTGATTTTTTTTTGCGAAAGGAAATGTAATAAACAAATAATACTTGCGGTATTTATTGAGCATATATTTAAGTATATTGCTATCAATTTTTATTCGAAAATATTACACAATGGCGACACTGCAGCAATTCTTCCGAAGCATGTCGAACCTCTGCGGCACGCAGTATAACGTTCCAATTTTAACTTAAAAAAAAGAATTTCGTTTTATTAAGTCTATATGAGTGTAGCTACTGAACCACGTAGGGGATTTTCGATAAGTTAATTTAAACAATATTTATTAACAAATAACTGTCTTAAAAAAAATATTAAACATTTTTAGTCACATACTCGGCAATTACTCAAAAATCAATATTTCTAAAATCCCCTACGTGGTTCACTAGCTACACTCATCTAGATTTAATTTAAAAAAAATTATTTTGTCCAGATTAAAATTGGCACAAGTTATACTGCTGCCGCAGAGCACCTTAAGTTCAACGTGCCTCGGAAGAATTTGTCGCAGTGTCGCCATTTTGTAATATTTTCTCATGAAATTTTTTTGCAATATACTTCAATATATGCTTAATAATTACCCCAAGTATTATTTGTCTGAAACGCTTCGTGGCAGGCCGTTACAGTGGTGTTACCCCTTAAGGAAAATATTGTTTGCAAAAATTTCGGAAATTCATTATTTCTCAGAATTATGAGGGATCAAAAAATGTAAAAAGTTTTTTTTTTACGAAAATCTCATTTTTTTTCCATTAAAAAATTTCTCCGATATCTCCGCAGCCGTTCAGTCAGGTAAAAGGAAAAAGGGAAATTTCCGGAAAAAAATAATAATAATAAGTTTTTTTACGAAAATCTAATTTCTTTTCATCTTTAACTTTTCTGCGAATATCTCCGCAGCCGCAGGTTATAGGAAAAAGAGAAATTTCCGGGGAAAAAAATAATAAATCATGAATTTTCAGTTAAAGAAATGTGTTTTTGGGAAATCTTTTTCCGGAAATCTCAAATATGACTAAAATATGAGAAATCATGAAAAATTTGGAGAAAAATTTGCACTAGGGGCCCCCGCGGACCGAAGTCAGGAACGCTACCAACGGGTCCATCTCATAGCTTGTAGAATATGTGCACTTTCTGGTACTTACGATTCGCGGCCGGATGGATGATTGGCTTGTTTTTGGGGATAATGCTTTATCGCTTGATGAAAGTATAAGAATTACTATAATACTACGAATATAAATATATTTCCGCTTACTTTTATGAATTATAATGTATTAGGCATAAGGACGGGTGTGAGTAAAGCGTAAATGATTTTTTAGAAGATAAATAAGTTGTAATTTAGATTTACAGTAGAACCTCGATTATCCGAACCAATTCGGACCGAGACTAGTTCGGATAATCGAAACGTGGGTTTTTTGGAAGGAGATCATAAACAACACCTTTTTACATAAAAACTGTACATACATATATATTAAAATTTGACATACATATTAGCGTTGAAATATATATATATATGTGTGTGCGTGTGTGCGCGCGCGTGTGTGTGTATTTTAAATACTTGAAAAAAGTCGAATGCCTTTTTTATATTAAAAAAAAAAATCTACCATTTTTAATTGACGAACGGCTGTAACGCGTTCTTGAGCGGCTAAGTCTCGCAGCAGTTTGAGAAGGAGAAGTTGCGTTGGGTTGCTCATTGTTACTCACGGCGGTGGCAGTGAGCAACAATGTATCTTTCCCGCCAACGTTCGGATAAACTAAGTCATCGTTCGGATAATTGAGGGTTCGGATGATCGAGGTTCGGATAATCGAGGTTCTACTGTATTATTATATTTAAAGTAACGTATAAACTAAAAAAATAAGCGATCAGAGTGCGCGATACATTTTTTTGTATACATCAATAACGCAGAGAATCAAGCGCTAAATAAGCATTGATATCATCTAAAAGCCTCGCGCGTTCCATCGGGTGACGTCACGCGCGAGTCGTGCTCAGATTGCTTTTTCCCTCGAAGCCTTCGTTTCGGCTTGGCCGCACATGAACGTGCGCAGCGTCCATGGGTTGGTGTAGCTGCCGCAGGCGCGGTCGGGAATCTTCGACCCCGCTCGGCTCTTGCCGAAGATGTCCGAACGTCGCTCGCTCACGGACACGCGCTACTATGATTGTGTGACGGGCGCGTAAGAGACTAGAGAGGGGGTAACTTTTACGCGCGATCTGGCTGCACTGGGTTGAAATCGCCACGTTTCTCGCTGTCATAATCTTCAACGAAGGATTCAAATCTATCCTGAAGACCTTGGAAACCATGGGAGTGAAAATCGGCCCACAAGCTCAAGGATATGTTCAACAGCGTGATAGCTCTCGGATCGACCGTTCAGAAAGGCGCACGAGTGATGTTGTAAAACAGGCCCGAATCGCGAAAAGGGAGGACGGAGCAGCTCTGCGTGACTTCCAAGAAGAAGAGGAAGGCCTATTGTATGGTCCAGGCATAGCAGATTGACGGTGAGATGAAATTTTTAGTATAAATCACAGTCGCGAACTTTCAAACGCGTTTTTCTCGAAACACCATTTTTCGAAACGGTGACCACGATATTTCAGAAACTACTGCACCGATCTTGTTCAAATTTATACAGCATCTTTAATATGTTATAAGCCAGCGATTGAACTAGGATTATCATGATTGCTTCGATAGTTTTTTTTGTACGAGCGAAAAACTTAAGAAAAAATGAGTAAAAAATCGAATGTAATTTTCAAAAGTGTATAAAAAAAGTTAATTTTTGTAATTTAGAATTCACTCTAGTTCAATCGCTAGTCCTAAATATGAAGATTAAAATTCCGTTTGGTTTTTTGATTTCAGATAAGCAGAACAGCCGCAATCTTGGTCACCGTCAAGCACCTCTTTTACTTTATGTCTTCCTGTCGGCCACTATAACTTTTATTCTATTATATATTTTGACTTCAAAAAATTTGTAAAGCTTATTTAAATGTTAATAAAGATTATGCAAAAACAATGAGATTGATTATTTCGATGCTTTGCCCGTAAAAAATTATTGAAAAAGCCGTAAAAAAATAGCCGAAAAACTAGAGGACCGCCTTAATTTTAATTGTTTTGATTAATTGTTCAATTTATGAGCGAAATGTAATTGAATAAGAAGCAGAGAATCGAAAAATATAGTAATTAGCTCGATGATCAATTTTTAAATAACTGACGGATATAAATTCGCTGAATTTTGGATAGAAGAAAAAACGAAATAATACTACCTTATTTGATTTACATATCTTCCAAATTGAAATATTTTATTTATTGTTTTCGATGTTATTGCTGTCGATGCTACTTTGTATCAAAACGTGACATTGCCTAATACTTTGTGCAAAGATATCGCCTTGATAAGTCTAAATAAACTTCCACGTGTGCACCAAAAATGACGTTTCATAAAATATGCGTTGCGGATTTGTGCCGCCGCACATGTGGCTTTAAAGGGGTCTGAATCATCTTGAAGTTTCCATTGTTGGATTGCAATAAGACTTCCTTTTTTTTTACAAATTGAGGTTGTAAAACTTGAAAAAGTTTCCAAAAAACGCTTGCCCGATTTTGTTAGTCTGAAATTGCCAGAATAAACTTGTACGACAAGTTATGGATTTAAAAAAAAAAGAATTTTCGTTGCATTTTAAGCAAACTCCACTATTGACACTTTTCTTCATTTTCGAAGAAGTTGGGTAGCCCATTTTGATGTTCGTTGACAATTATTAGGGCGCCCGGTAAAGGGGAGTGCGATAATGAAAATTGTATATTTTGTTGGCCTATTTACAAAGATTTTCCAACCGAGTTGGAATCATCGAGAGCGTTCATATAAAACGAATTAATGACAAATTTATTTTTCCAATCCAATTTTTCTTGCATTGTCGGAATGCAAGGAAAATTAATATAAAACTGTAAAACAAGTTTCATTTTCGACCAAGAAAAACGACTTTCATTATTTCTTATCAACAAATGGATGAATTATGAAAAAATCAGCTAGTCATACGATAGAAAATGTTATAAACTTTGCTCTGTCGGAATTTAAAGTGAATCGGACGAATACATTTTGAGATACGACTCACACCGTTTAAGAAAAAATAGTTTCAGGACAAACGCAAAAGAAAAAAGCGTAAATCGCAGCGCGGGGGTTCGCCGTAACGCAGTGAGCGATCTGTCCCTTCACAAAAATGGTCACAACTCGGTAACTTTTGGACTTTTTACCAAATTTTCATGCAAGCTAAGGTTAAGATCCTAGGCTATAGCCTAGGATAGTCTAGTAGCTATAGCCTAGGAAGCCCTAGTAGCTATAGCCTAGGATAGCCTAGTAGCTATAGCCTAGTAGCAATAAAAAAAACCGTGTGCTGAAAATTTCAAGCTTACGCAGACCTCTTAACCACCCGAACGAGTTTTTACAAAGTCCCGGCCTAGTAAATTGCTTCCCTGGAACTGACTGCAAAGACTGAAGTTTGCATCGTTGGAATGTACTGGCAATGAATACTTAAGAATTTCATAGTGTTGAAGTTTGCATCGTGTGAATGCAACTAAATTTCTTTTTTAGATTCTTATTTCCGCACTTTTACTATCATGCAAAATCCTTTTTTGCATATTTATATTGTAGATCTCTAAATAAGCGTTTCAAAAAATAATAAAGACATTTTCGGAGGCAAAATTTGCCGAAAGAAATAAGAAATTCACAAGTATTTATTTTTATTGCATTTCATCGATGCAAACTTCAATCTCGTTGAATTTTTTTTTCTTCTTTCAGCAAATGTTTTCACAAAAATCGCCTAATGATTTTTCAAGACACTCACTCTGAGATCCACTATATAAATGTATAAAAAGGGATTTTGCATGAGAATAAAAGTTGCGAACATCCAAATCCTTAGGCTCGCTTTCAAAGTAAAATAGCCAAATAACTAAATATACCATTTTTGATCGTCCAATAGACTGATAGCTATGCACAGTCGGTGAAAAAAGTGTAACTGCGCAGCGCAGTTTTGTTCGTATGCTTTCTATGGGGTTGAAGTTTGCTTCGTTGGAATGCAACAAAAATTCGTTTTAATATTCTTATTTTCATCATTATTCAAAATATTTTACAGATGCAGTTCATAGGAATTCAAAAAGTGATTTCCGCCGGTCAAATGTGCTTGAGGAAATTTGGGAAATATAACAAAACGATTTTCGTTGCATTCCAACTATGCAGACTTCAACATCATCTATATAGTCGACTGATCTGAAATTTCACTCTAACACGCATAATGATATGAACAATGTCTAGTTAAAATTTGAATAAAACCTATAGAAATCAAGAGCGCGGGGTCGTTCTACCTTAATTCCGGGTTTTTCAGGAAACCATCATCCGGATCACCGGTGGCTGGCTGTTCAAATCAATTTTCGCTGAGGTCCGTACAATTAGGAAGGTCATTTGGAATGACGATACCTTTATTTGAATGAGCTGTGGACAAAAAACCCAATCTGCATTCCCGAATGGCTATGTAGACGGTGTGTGCATTCGATTTCAGTTGCAATTCTTCGCTTATTCTGATATAAATGGGCGACGTGTAAGACGGCAATGTTGATGTGGCAAATTCTTGAATCTATTTTTCAATAGCCCTTATGGCCTCTTCTCTTGACATTTTTTAACGTGCACTCTTCGTAAAATATATTAAATTCCGATTACTTTATTCTACTGGGTTTTTTTTAAAACAAAAGCGCGAAGCTATGATTGTTAGATTTATTATGTGACGAGCGTTTATTTTCTATTTATGTTCATTATATTTATTGGGAGAAATCCCCACCTAAAGCACATGAGAGTTACACACAATTGGACAACGATAGCTATGATCGCAGGATATTTGGCACACAATGGCCACACTTCCGCCTCGCAAGTGTGCGCTCGGGCGGAATATGTCTCACCTACAAATGAAAAAACGAAAAGGCACAGTTTCTCTCGCACGGGCAGTTTACACAAAGACGAATTCTGTCTCGCAAAGAAATGAACACAGGGTTGAGAACAATCGAATGCTCCCAAAGTACATAGTCGCGGGGCAAATTCTGTCTCGCAAATGAATGCTAGGGCGATTTATGTCTCACCTACGAATCAAGGCATGAGACATTCTCGGGACTGATAGTCTCGCACGTGGCATCGTTGGCCTTGTTACTTATCAGTTGTTCCCAACTGCATATGCACATCCATGAATTATTACGGACTGCAATGGACATTACCTCCTCGAGTGGCCTGACTCCCCAACCCGCCATCGCGATCTGGATTGCGGGCAATTACTCACAACATTCACCGATGCTCATGTCCGCACGATCGTTGGCACGAGGGACACGGTGTTGCTCATCGGGACTTCCATCGGCTTCTCGGGTTTCATAATCGATCCTCGTTCGCGTTCGCTGTTGTCCAGCAGCAGGGGGCTGACACTGGTAGATAAATGCTGTTCGCAAAATGTCCTTTCCGCACTGTGGCGCTAGTAGTCGTGTGACAGGCATGCATATATATGTACGTTGCACCGGTGTTTCGAATATTTCACATGAATAAAAGTTTAGTGTAGATAACTTGACGAAAACCATTATTCGCGTGTATGATGGATCCTGTTATCGCTGTAACAGTACGTGCTGTTATCGCAATAACGATAACAGCACGAAACGAAAGGATCGAATCGTTCAGCTGATCGGAATATTTAGAGCCGACGCCTGTCACGTAACAGCCAACGCTAGGTAGTGGCGCTTTTAAGAACTAAAAAGCCCGGACAAAACGCGTTTTCGTTTATCGTATAGGAATAGTAGGCCAGTGTCAGGGGGCTGTCCAGCAGTGACAGGCGGATATCGCAAAGGAATGCCGTATCCTCATGTCCGGTATCCGACACACGACTCTGCTGAAACCTCGATGCTCGTCGTGAAGGAGAAGAATCACTGTCGACCACGCAGATGAATCGTCGTCGCAGTCCCTGGCGATTGCGTGCTGTAGAGGATTTTGCTTCGCGCGTGGTGAAGGAACCCACGAGGGTCTCGTCGGAACAATTTTGCCAGAAGCACTATCATACTAACTTTGTATCCTCATTTCCGGTGCCCATCGCACCGTCATGATTCACTGGGCTCGACGGCGCACAATGTCCGCAGATCTCGAAAGTCGATCGATGCGTCGAGAGCACGTGGCCATGCGACGCGGGCGAGCGCGTGGGCTGTCCGCGAGCGACCACTTTTGTTAACTCGCGGCGATCAATCGAGGTACGGTCGTAACCTGTTAAATGTCCTCTCAATTGATGCACTGCGCGCGGGTACGATTCACTTCTGTTGACCGCCAGCGTGTGTTATCGACAGTGCACGATGTCCGCGGATCTCGATAGTCCTTCGATGCGGCGAGAGCACGTGGCCATGCGACGCGGACGAGCGCGTGAGCCGCCCGCGAGCGATCACTTTTATTGACTCCCGGCGATCAATCGAGGTACGGTCGTCACATGTTAAGGAGGTACGGTGATTGGAGCGAGCTCAAGATAAAAGCCCGATTTTTTTTAGCATTGTCGAGACCTCCGTCCATGCGTATGCGGAGCTTCCACGAGATTTACCGTACACTTTCTGAGTTATTATTTGTTAACGTTGGTGAATTAGTCACACGTAGACGATAAAATGTGCCTGTCCTTCCATATATCGATTTTTTTGTGCTACTTGGAGCCAAGAAACACGTAAAAAAACGGATGGTTGCGTTCGTTGAATCTTTGTGATCGATAAGGCACCTTGAATTGGAAAGCTCACCGCAGAAATAATCAATAAATTCAGAAATAAAGTCGCAAAAACCGAAGTTTTCGGAGAGCGAGACTTCTCGTGACGTAACAGCAGCCACCTTGCTCGACGTGTGGCAACGCCGGATACCCTCACAAATTTGATTCGTCTATCGGATATTTTCAACGCGAATTAAAAATATGATTGTGCGAAGCCGTACATTTTTTAATGGATTATAAAGGGCCTTTCGTCGATATTTACTTAAAGTTCTTTTACGTACAGCAAAGGCATCTCAATTTTTCTGGCGACATGTACCTATACAAGGTATCTGTATATAAATTCAGCATGGGAGAACCGTCATATAAAATAAACGTTCCTTTTTATACCTGCAAATATTGTGAACATTGGGAAAGCGAAAAATAACATAACAATCGATCAAATATGTTTTGACTTTGGACAGATTGGACATTGGACACTGAAGTTAACTTCAACGCGACGTTTTTTATTTGCAATCGCAATATTATCTTTTCATTTTCTAATTCTTGTCCGTCAGAATCTACATTTGTCTCTAAACTGGACTTCGGGTACAATCCCGTTACTCTTTTGATAAACTTCCACAGTATTTTCATTCTCCATGTTAACCGGCTACAAAAAATAATAAGCCGGGCGCGTGGAACCGATGACAGCCACCGAAAATGCGACGATGCTAAACGTCAACGATATGGCGTACTACTGAAGTCGAGTAGTAGATTATTAAGGTTGTTTCCATATTATAAAAATAATAAGAAACTCGAAATTCAATACTTAAAAAATATTTCTCGAAAATAGGCCATATACATATATTTAAAACGTGGCGGTATTGCGGCGTGGAACAGACTCTAAGTTTACTAGCATGGTCATCACCGTACCTCCTTAAACATAATCTTTTGTGCACATGGACTAAGTGATCATATAGAAACTGAAACAGCGGAAGCACACCGAACGCCAAATTGAACGATTAAAGACTACATTTTTATGTATTAAATAAGCCTGCAAAATTTCAAGAAGATCGGTTCATTAGTGTTCGAGTAATCTTGGTCACCGACTTCAGAAATGCCATTTTGACTTGAAATTTTCAGGACATATTCTCAGATCCTTATACTTCAAAAAAATGCAACAAAAAAAATCGATTTTTTTCATAATAGCAAGTGGGGGTAACCCCTTAAATGTCCTCTCAATTGGTGCACTGCGCGCGATTACGATTCACTTCTGTTACCGCCAGCGTTCATTACAGCCGGCGATGCCCGCGGATCTCGATTCTCTTAAACGGGAGTAAGAACGTGGCCGCCCGGTGCGAGCGAGGCGTGCTCGCTCGCACCGCTTTAACCGAATATGTCAGTTAAAAATGAAATATGTGTGGAAATTCGAATGAGTGAGATGAGGTTAGGACTACAGTCAGCTGTTGCCTTGCTGTCACGTCTCTTTATCGTAGCAAGTCATGATAAATCCAATACCGGAAGTTCAAATTAAACTTGATATTACATAAAAATTAGATCAATAAGCATAATTTTTTCTGATAGCACTGGATGACTACAAGTGTTAAGTATGCAAATCTGATTCTTTTTAAGAATCTGACGGTTTCCCACTATTATATACCCTTTTGGAGCGACCGGAAATTGGGTTTTTGCATGTCGTCTCGGAATTCCTTCACAAAAATACGAATTTTTTATATTTCTTTTCTCGGTAATTAGGTCGATATACGACCCTGAAATTTTACAGAGACAATTATAAAGCACAAAAAAATGTAAAGCTAAAAAAAAATTATGAAAATCCTATGGATTGAAAACTGGGTATAGGACTACCTTAATATAACTTTGATACATGCTCTTTCTAAATCTCTGCATGGAATCTATGCCTATTTGATATCACATGGTGCATGGACGTTTGGCGTAGGGACGTTTTGGCGCTGCCGTTCTGGCGCGAGGACGTTTCAGCGCGAGGACGATTTGGCGCGAGGATGCTTTGGCGCGAGGACGCTTTGGCGCGAGGACGTTTTGGCGCGGCGACGTTTTACGCAGGGACGTTTACTCGAGCTGTTTGAGAATCACATTTGAAGAAAAGGATGAATACTCCTTTTAATCAATACAAAATGTATAAAAATATCAGCCAAAAAAATCATTTTTTTGTTTGGTTTTGTTGTTTTTTGTTTGGTTGGGTTTGTTTAGTCTTGTCGAGGTTTGTTCTGTGGCGTTTTAGCTGATTGCGACCAGCTACACCTAGTTTTAGCCGGCTAAACTTAGGTGTAGCCGCATTTCGGGGTTTTGCCGTAACATATACACCAAGCTGGCATATGAATATTTTGTGTATACATCTTACATGTAGCATAACAACGTATCTATATATATATATACAGATATACGCCGAGCTGTTCACTACAATGTATACTAACTACTTTGTAGCGAAAATTGAAGCAATAGACGAATATTGCTTCCTTACTATTGATATTTAATTCTTCGATGCTACAATGCTTTTCATACAATGCTCAATTCAATACTCAATGCTTTCTCAATATTCATTTAATGCTCAAATGCTCAAGTAATCTCTCATTGAAGCGGTATCAAGCATGCTTTAAAATGGAGAGGAAGTACTTCACAAGTTTTTTTTTATTTATTTATTTAATCAGAACAACATTTTTCAAACTGATTAACCTGTGTTTCGCGTGCGTCTATGTATTTTTTGTGTGCGCGCGCGTGGGCGCATAAGCGCGTGTTTGTGTGAGTAAATGAGTGAGCGCGGGTCTTCTGTATGTGTCACATGTGAAAGTTGTTTGCCACCGCTGCGCGGGGGGTCGGGGGGTGCAACCCCCGGCGGGGCTAAGGGGCGGAGCCTCTTGCGGGGGTGGAGGGCCGGTGCCCCCCCCCCCCCCAGGGACACTGAACATAGTCTTCAAATGTATTTGAATGAAATAAAATAAATAATAATAATAAAATAATATAGTAATCAAATTCCATCTCATAATATAATTAATTTTCATGCATTTCTTCTGTTGTCTTTAAAGGTTTTGCTGGTGATAAATAGTCACACCCATGGTAGTGACCCTGCAGAGATCGGAGTGGGAAAAATGTCATCAGTATAAATTGCTGCATCGGTAAAAATCGTGTGTTCATGTGTACATTGTGTGTTATTATGGTTTATTTGACTTTATTCGGATTTGCTTGTGCGGTAGTACATTCCTGCAGAAGCGTCCCCACGCCAAAACATCCTCGCGCCAAAGCGTCCTCGCGCCAAAGCATCCTCGCGCCAAATCGTCCTCGCGCTGAAACGTCCTCGCGCCAGAACGGCAGCGCCAAAACGTCCCTACGCCAAAACATCCCCGCGCCCAAATGTCTCGTGCCAAAACGGCACCGCCAAAACGTTACGTACGCGAATCACCAGCGGAGTTGTGGAGCGGGTAATTCAGATTCACCAGTCACGGGCAGTGACGGATTGAGTCAGATTGAGTTTAAACCGCGTCATAAAAAAACGGAATAAAAAATTCCAATTTAAGCAACGAAAGTGTTCGGGCCTTTTTTCTACCCTATCTGCGCCGAAATATTCGTTCAGTTTCGCTTGGGACATCCCGTTGTCCATGCAATTTTGACACAGACGGTTCGGCCCATAGCCTGCAAAGAGGAAACATTTATACGCAATCAAAGCACTAAACTCGAACCTAGCTTTAAAAAACTCATTGCCAAACCCAAAGATTGTCAAGGCGTTTGCATCGATAAACCTCTCTGAGGCATTACGCTATCGAAGCCTTCCATCTCTTGTGCGCTTTTCCATCCAGGAGGCCCATCCTTGGGTCATCTCTCTTCTCTGACTTCCTGTTGAGTTCCTTTGATTTGATTCTTTATTAGTAATAAGTTTGCGCACACTTCAATTAAATAATTATTTCCAAATGAGGTCACGAATGAAAAAAATGTTACGCCTCGGCTATGACAGATCGAGATCCAAAGTCATAACCGAACCAAGAACGGATGTCCGGCGTCTTGATTAGAGGACTGCGATTGGTCACTGAAGGTCCAACCACAGAGCAAAATTGTAAAACACTGATGCACTCGCTATCTCTTGTCTGATTTCCCTTCAATGAGTCTTGATTTATAGAAAAACTCCCGGAAGCGTTTGGTATTCAATTTAGAACGATTGGTAGTCGATCACTAGATTGCGCCAACCAGAAATACGTGTGTATCGTGAACGGCGAGCTGTGATTGGTCGCCAGAAGCCGCAGCGGAAAAAGGAATTTCTAACAAAAATTGACCCGTTATTTTGTGGCTAAATTCATTGTGGAAATACTTAATTGATAGAAAAACATCTGATAGCGTTTGATATTATATTCTGGACGTTTGGTAGTCGATCGCTAAATTATGAAAACGCAAAATACATGTGAATCCTCAGTGGACGGTTCTGATTGGTTGCCAAAAGCCGTAGTCCTAGAACGGCTGATTATCGCTAATTCACCCATTATTTTTTAAGATTTAAAAATCGGTCCACAATGTAGCCCCCACCCCCCTCACTTTGACTAATCAAGCTTTTATCCACGAATCGTTTAGTAGTCGTGCGTGCGTACCGGCGTACATAGGTTTTTTGTCCGCCGCGACTTGTGGCGACCAATCACAGCTCACCGTTCAGTTGATCATGGTGAGCCGCTATTGGTCGTTAGAAGCCGCAGCGGAAAAAGGAATTTCTCACAAAAATTCACCTATTATTTTGTGGCTAATTCATTGTGATGAGACTTAATCGATAGAAAAAGAAATCATAGCGTTTGGTATTCCATTCGGGTCGTTTGGTAGTCGATCGATCAATAGGCCAACGCAAAATACAGCAAATCGGAAATGGAGCGCTGGGATTGGTCGCCAGAAGCCGCACGGACAGAATTATTTATTAGCGTAGATTCACTCGTTATTTCCTGTCCGATTACGGTCTAATGGGCCGCGATCGATGGAAAAACATCCGATAGCGTTTGGTATTCTATTCGAAACGTTTGGTAGTCGCTCATTTAAATACGATAACCCAAAATACGAGCGTATCAGAAATAGAGAGCTGTGATTGGTCGTGATAATATACGACGTTTTTGCGACAGGTGGCGTTGGTTATCGAGTCTTCTTCCGCAGAGTTTAGTAGGGAGATGCACAACGCTCCCCTTTTCGGCGTGCCCAGGGGGCTGACACTGGTAGATAAATGCTGTTCGCAAAAAGTCCTTTCCGCACTGTGGCGCTAGTAGTCGTGTGACAGGCATGCATATATATGTACGTTGCACCGGTGTTTCGAATATTTCACATGAATAAAAGTTTAGTGTAGATAACTTGACGAAAACCATTATTCGCGTGTATGATGGATCCTGTTATCGCTGTAACAGTACGTGCTGTTATCGCAATAACGATAACAGCACGAAACGAAAGTATCGAATCGTTCAGCTGATCGGAATATTTAGAGCCGACGCCTGTCACGTAACAGCCAACGCTAGGTAGTGGCGCTTTTAAGAACTAAAAAGCCCGGACAAAACGCGTTTTCGGTTATCGTATAGGAATAGTAGGCCAGTGTCAGGGGGCTGGGCGTGCCTCGTAAACGGTGCTAAATCGCGGCGGCGAGTTCGGGAGTATGATTTCGTGATCATCGCCTCTGTGGAGGTTGCAGATTCCCTTGTAGCCGCGCGAATCCGTGATCACCGCTCAAGTCGGTTTCGCAGTCAGCGAGAACACGAGAGGGTAGCTCGGAGGGGAAAAAGTCTCTGCCCGTCGCAAATCGCGCTCGCTCGACAGGCGAACGGAGCAAGGTTTTCCGTCCGATCGAGCTCGACATACATGTGTGGCCGTACTGCGGATTGGAATATGCATTAAATGAATTTCAAAGTGAAAAACATGTATCGAGATCATTGTTTTCTCTCGGATGCCCGTTTATGCCGAAAATACGGGTTACAAAAATTAACGACGAACCGCGTTGAAAAATAAAACGCCGAAACGACCGTGGAAGGTTCAAAAAGAAATCTTGAGCCTTTGCCGCGATCGTTTCGACATTTTTTTTCAACAGTAAACATTATGGATAAGGGTATACTTTCATCAAGCGATAAAGCATTATCATAATGTATCCGGCCGCGAATCGTAAGTACCAGAAATTGCAAAAGTTACCCCCACGGTAGTCTCTTACGCGCCGATCACATAATCATGGTAGCGCGTGTCCATGAGCGAGCGACGCTCGGACATCTTCGGAAAGAGCCGAACACGGTCGAAGTTTCCCGACCGCGCCTTCGGCAGCTACACCAATCCATGGACGCTGACCACGTTCATCTGCGGCCAAGCCGAAACGAAGGCTTCGAGGGAAAAAGCAATCTGAGCAAGACGGGTGCCGTCGGGTGACGTCACGCGCGAGCCTTTTAGATGATTTCAATGCATATTTAGTTCTTGATTCTCTGCGTTATTAATGTATACAAAAAAATGTATCGCGCACTCTGATCACTTATTTTTTTTTAGTTTATACTTTACTTTAAATATAATAATAAATCTAAATTATAACTTATTTATCTTATATTGAATTGTTTACGCTTTACTCACACCCGTCCTTATGTCAAATAAATTATAATTCATAAAAGTAAGCGGAAATATATTTATATTCGTATTATTATATTAATTGTCATACATTCATCAAGCGATAAAGCATTATCCCCAAAAACAAGCCAATCATCCACCCGGCCGCGAATCGTAAGTACCAGAAAGGGCACATATTCTGCAAGCGATGAGATGGTCCCGTTGGTAGCGTTCCTGGCTTCGGTCCGCAGGGGCCCGTGGTGCAAATTTTTCATAATTTCTCATATTTTAGTCATATTTGAGGTTTTCGAAAAAAAATGATTTAAAACAGATTCAAGTTCTGGTCTATTTCCCAAAAACACATTTTTTTCACTGAAAATTCATGATTTCTCATTTTTTTCCCGGAAATTTCTCTTTTTCCTATGACCTGAGTGAACGGCTACGGAGATATTCAGAGAGAAGTTGAAGATGAAACGAAATTAGATTTTCGTAAAAAAAACTGATTATTATTTTTTTTTCCGGAAATTTTCCTTTTTCCTATTACCTGAGTGAACGGCTGCGACGATATTTGGATAAAATTTAAAGATTAAAAAAAATTAGATTTTCGTAAAAAAAACTTGTTCTTATTTATTTTTTCGGAACATTTTTTTTTTCCTCTTGAGTGAAAGGCTGCGAAGATATTCGGAGAAAAGTTATAGATGAAAAAAATTAGATTTTCGTAAAAAAAAACATTACATTTCTTTATCCCTCATAATTCTGAGACATAATGAATTTCCGAAATGTTTGCAAACATTATTTTTCTTAAGGGGTAACACCACTTACTTGGGGTAACTATTACCACCAATACTTGGGGTAATTATTAAGCATCTATTGAAGTATATTGCAAAAAAATGTACGGGAAAATATTACAAAATGGCGACACTGCAGCAAATTCTTCCGAAGCATGTTGATCTTAAGGTGCTCTGCGGCACGCAGTATAACTTGTGCCAATTTTAATCTGGACAAAATAGTTTTTTTAAATTAAATCTAGATGAGTGCAGCTAGTGAACCACGTAGGGGATTTTAGAAATATTGATTTTTTAGTAATTGCCGCGTATTTGACTAAAAATGTTCATTTAGATTTAATAAAACAAAATTCTTTTTTTAGATTAAAATTGGCACAGTTATACTGCGTGCCGCAGAGGTTCGACATGCTTCGGAAGAATTGCTGTAGTGTCGCCATTTTGTAATACTTTCGGATAAAAATTTCTAGCAATATACTTAAGTGCTCAATATACTTATATGCTCATTAAATACCGCAAGTATTATTTGTTTATCACATTTTCTTCCGCCAAAAAAAATATTAAATAATACGCTTCCTGCAAGGCCGTTAAAGTGGTGTTACCTCTTACAGTCTTCATATAATTTCCGAGATTTTCCCATGATCGTAATTAAAATGATAAAATATTCGGAGAAATTCGGAGAAACTCGGATGTTTGCGTAAAAATAATTGTCCGCGAAACTACGAATTCTTCATATTTGTTCCAATTCATAGAAAAATTCCGAAAAATTTGTCGGAAGAAATCGGAGTTTTTCGGATAAAAAATTGCACCAGGGGCGCGGGATCGTTCCCCGCGCTCAGTGTTTTTTTTTTAAATTATTATTACTATTAATTCTTTTTTGATTAGTTATTTTTATTAGTTATCATCATTATTTTGATTAGTTTTCTTTTGGTGCCGAAAAATGTATCGCGCACTCTGACTGCTTATTTTATTAGTTTGTACTTTAATTTAAATATAATAATAAATCTAAATTAACACTTATTTATCTTCTAAAAAATTGTTTGCGCTTTACTTACACCCGTCCCCATGCCAAATAAATTGTAATTCATAAAAGTAAGCGGAAATTTATTTATATTCGTATTATTATATTGATTCTCATATACTTTCATTAAGCGATAAAGCATTATGATAATGCTTTATCGCTTGATGAAAGTATATGAGTGGACATATATTTATATTCGTATTATTATAATCATTCAATAACTCATCAAATGAGAATTAATAGTAATAATAATTTAAAAAAAAGCACTCAGCGCGGGGAACGATCCCGCGCCCCTGCGGACCGAAGCCAGGAACTCTACCAACGGGACCATCTCATCGCTTGAAAATATGTGCAATTTCTGGTACTTACGATTCGCGGCCGGATACATTATGATAATGCTTTATCGCTTGATGAAAGTATATGAGAATGAATATAATAATACGAATATATTTCCGCTTACTTTTATGAATTACAATTTATTTGGCATAGGGACGGGTGTGAGTAAAGCGCAAAAAAATTTCAGAAGTAAAATAAGTTGTAATTTAGATTTATTATTATATTTAAATTAACATATAAACTAATAAAAGAAGCGGTCAGAGTGCGCGATAAATTTTTCGACACTAAAAGATAACTAATTAAAATAATAATAATTTTAAAAAAAGCACTGAGCGCGGGGAACGATCCCGCGCCGCTAGTGCAATTTTTTTTCCGAAAAACTCCGATTTTTTCCGGAAAATTTTTCTGAATTTTTCTATGAATTGGAACAAATATGAAGAATTCAGAGTTTTGCGGACAATTATTTTTACGCAAACATCCGAGTTTCTCCGAATTTTTCCGAATATTTCATCATTTTAATTACAATCACGAGAAAATAGCGGAAATTATATGAAGACTTTAATGAGTAACACCACTGTAACGGCCTTACAGAAAGCGTATTTTTATATATTTTTTTTGGCGGCAGAAAATGTGATAAACAAATAATACTTGCGGTATTTATTGAGCATATATTTAAGTATATTGCTATAAATTTTTCATACGAAAACATTACAAATTGGCGACACTGCAGCAATTCTTCCGAAGCATGTCGAACCTCTGCGGCACGCAGTATAACTGTGTCAATTTTAATCTAAAAAAAGAATTTTGTTTTATTAAGTCTACATGAGTGTAGCTACTGAACCACGTAGGGGATTTTCGCTAAGTTAATTAAAACAATATTTATTGACAAATAACTGTCTTAAAAAAAATTGAACATTTTTAGTCAAACACTCGGCAATTACTCAAAAATCAATAGTTCTAAAATCCCCCCGTGGTTCACTAGCTACACTCATCTAGATTTAATTTAAAAAAAATTATTTTATCCAAATTAAAATTGGCACAAGTTATACTGCGTGCCGCAGAGCACCTTAAGTTCAACATGCCTCGTAAGAATTTGCTACAATTTCGTCATTTTTAAATATTTTCCCATACATTTTTTTTGCAATATACTTCAATATATGCTTAATAATTACCCCAAGTATTATTTGTCTAAAACGCTTCGTGGCAGGCCGTTACAGTGGTGTTATCCCTTAAGGAAAATAACCTTAAGCAAAAATTTCGGAAATTCATTATTTCTCAGAATTATGAGGGATAAAAAATATGTGACAAGTTTTTTTTACGAAAATCTCATTTTTTTCATCTATAACTTTTCTCCGAATATCTCCGCAGCCGTTCACTCAATAGGAAAAAGAAAAAGTTCCGGAAAAAAAAGAACAAGTTTTTTTTACGAAAATCTCATTTTTTTTTATCTTTAAATTTTCTCCGAATATCTTCGCAGCCGTTTACTCAGGTAATAGGAAAATGGAAAATTTCCGGAAAAAAAATAATCAGTTTTTTTTACGAAAATCTCATTTCTTTTCATCTTTAACTTTTCTCCGAATATCTCCGCAGCCGTTTACTCAGGTCATAGGAAAAAGAGAAATTTCCGTGAAAAAATGAGAAATAATGAATTTTCAGTGAAAAAAATGTATTTTTGGAAATAGACGGGAACTTGAATCTGTTTTAAATCATTTTTTCTCCGAAAATCTCAAATATGACTAAAATATGAGAAATTATGAAAAATTTGGAGAAAAATTTGCACTACGGGCCCCTGCGGACCGAAGCCAGGAATGCTACCAACGGGAACATGTCATCGCTTGTAGAATATGTGCACTTTCTGGTACTTACGATTCGCGGCCGGATGGATGATTGGCTTGTTTTTGGGGATAATGCTTTATCGCTTGATGAAAGTATGAGAATTAATATAATAATACGAATATAAATATATTCCCGCTTACTTTTATGAATTATAATTTATTTGGCATAGGTACGGGTGTGAGTAAAGCGTAAACAATTTCATATAAGATAAATAAGTTGTAATTTAGATTTTTTTATTATATTTAAATTAATGTATAAACTAAAAAAATAAGCGGTAATTATTCGGAAAGTGACCCCCACCAGGGAGGGGAGTGGGAGGTGGGTCGATTTATAGATTTTGACTCTCTAAACACGATGGTGGAGAGAAATCGCGGCGGTCACCCCCCTATAAAAAGTTATGGGGTGTTGAAGTTCAAAATTTATTACTTACTTTTTCAATCTGTGTGTGTGTGTGTGTGTTTGTGTGTGTGTGTGTGTTTGTTTGTGTGCGCCTGTGTGTGTGTGTGCGCGTGCGTGTGCGTGCGTGTGTGTGAGTGTGTTTGTGTGTGTGTGTGTATGTGTGTGTATGTGTGTGTGTGTGTGTGTGTGTGTGTGTGTGTGCGTGTGTGTTTGTGTGTGTGTGCGTGTGTGTGTGTGTGTTTGTGTGTGTGCGTCTGTCTGTGTGTGCGTGTATGTGTGTGTGTGTGTGTGTGTGCCTGTGTGTATTATTTTTCACAACCCCATAACTTTTTATAGGGAGGTGACCGCCGCGATTTGTCTCCACCATCGTGTTCAGAGGATCAAAATCTATAAACCTTCCACCCTCCTCCGGGGTGGTGGTACGTGTACATATGCGAATCGTAGGAGGTATGTCTATTATTTTTCAAAACCCCATAACTTTTTATAGGGAGGTGACCGCCGCGATTTCTCTCCACCATCGTGTTCAGGGGGTCAAAATCTATAACCCCCCCCCCTCCCATCCTCCTCTCGGGTGGGGGTCATTTTACCAATAATTACCTTGACACCAACTAAAAGCCGCGCGAGTTGTGCTCAGATTGCTTTTTTCCTCGAAGCCTTCGTTTCGGCTTGGCCGCACATGCACGTGCTCAGCGTCCATGCATTTGTGTAGCTGGCGAAGGCGCGGTCAGGAAACTTCGACCGTGCTCGGCTCTTTCCGAAGATGTCGAGCGTCGCTCGCTCACAGTCACGCGCTACCATGATTGGGTGATGGGCGCGTAAGAGACTAGAGAGGGGGTAACTTTTACGCGCGATCTGGCTGCACTGATCCCTGGTAGCAATGTCTTGTTTTTTTTTATTAATCATATACGAATTAAATATCATAAATATTGCCTGAACAGGCGAGAATAGCTAAAGCGAGAGTAAGTTCGAAATTTTCTGAAAATAAAATGAAGAAAAAAAAAATTTATTCTATATTATTATCGTTAATCCGCCACGCTGCCAACTCAGCCACAACGCTCATTGGAGATACAAAAACATTTATGATACACCCTTATCCATAATGTTTACTGTTGAAAAAATGTTAAAACGATCGCGGCAAAGGCTCAAGATTTCCTTTTGAACCTTCCACGGTCGTTTCGGCGTTTTATTTTTCAACGCGGTTCGTCGTTCATTTTTTTAACCCGCATTTTCGGCATAAACGGGCAACCGAGAGAAAACAATGATCTCGGTACATGTTTTTCACTTTGAAATTCATTTAATGCATATTCCAATCCGCCGTACGGCCACACATATATGTTGAGCTTGATCGGACGGGAAACCTCGCTCTGTTCGCCTGTCAAGTGAGCGGAGCGAGGTAGTCGTAAAAGTAGTACTTAATAGGGCTACTTTGGCTACAATTTACCTTCAAAGACAGCGAGGTGGAAAATTCTTAAAATTAGCTATCTGATTAAAAAAAAAAAATTTGCCCATTTTATCATTCCTAAGGTTATTTAGTTTGTTAACTAACCAAAAATGAGTGCAGGGAAAGCTAACATTTAAACATTTGGAGGTTCATTTTTTTAGTTTAACTTAAGTTTAATGAATTTTGCGCGATCCGTTCTCGTGGATCAGGTAAAAGAGTTGCGCCCGCGTTTACGCGATCCGTTCTCGATACGAGAACGGATGACGCACAATTCATTAAACTTAAATTAAACTAAAAAAAGTAAACCTCCAAATGTTTAAATTTTAGCTTTCCTGCAGTCATTTTTGGGTGGTTAAACTGAATAACCTTAGGAATGATAAAATGGGCATTTTTTTTAAACAGATGGCTAATTTAAAGAATTTTCCACCTCGTTGTCTTTGAAGGTCAATTGTAGCCAAAGTAGACCTATCAAGGACTGTTTTTTAAAAATGATTATGAAAGCTGAGAGTCTGGCGCATTCTTGAGGCCTAATTAGGAACCATGAAGTCACCTGTTTAGATTTTTAATTTAAAGTTGAAAATTTAATTCATAATTTACCGAACGTAAATTTTTCCCTTTAGACCAACATTTTCATAACTTTCATCACAGTTACGAAGCTGATTATTTTATGCATAAAAGTACGACTCATGAAGATTCAGTTGCAAAAAAAATCTCGACGGTCTTCTACGTTTTTTTTAGATTTTTTTTTAATTGGTCAGGTCGAAAATTCTAAAAAATTCAAAAAAAAATTCATAACTCGAAAACTATGAAAAGTCGCGCGACATACATGGGGATTATTCGGATACCCCACGATACAAGGGACCTAAATTTTATTTTTGGACGTCAATGTTCCGGCTACCCTGTATATATATATTTCAACGTTAATATGTATGTCAAATTTTAACATATATTTATGTACTGTTTTTATGTAAAAAGGTGTTGTTGATGATCTTCTCCCAAAAAACCCACGTTTCGATTATCCGAACTTTTGATTATCCGAACTAGTCTCGGTCCCAATTGGTTCGGATAATCGAGGTTCTACTGTATACGTAAAGCAGGTTTGCAGTCACAAGCAGTGCAGCCAGATCGCGCGTGAAAGGTACCCCCTCATTGGTCTCTTACGCGCCCATCACACGATCATTGTAGCGCATGTCCGTGAGCGAGCGACGCTCGGACATCTTCGGAAAGAGCCGAGCACGGTCGAAGTTTCCCGACCGCCAGCGTTGCCAGTTTAGTACAATTGTACTAAATCTGGTACGTTATCGGAGTATTTAGTACGTCAGTACGCCTTTCGTGAATCTATTATGTTTTTCATGATTTTAGTACCCTAAAAAGAAAAAAAACTCAAACATTGATGAAAATCCTAGTTTATCCTCAATGGAAAAAGTAAACTCCCACGCCTTCTTCATATTGTTGCAGACGTTAGATTTAAAGTGACCGCTAATGCCACCAATTAAGGGGAGGTACCTGAGTGAATGGCGAGAAAAACAGGCAAACTTCGGGAATTTTTATCTCAAAAACTAATGTTTCGATTGGATCCGCGTTTTTTTTTATTGGAAAATGTGTACATTGAGGTATGTTTAGGAATTTTTAAAAATAAATTCGTTGATTAGAAGCGATTCAAACGCGATTATCTCGAACCATAGTTTTCAAAGTCGGTGCCAGATGTATCTCGAAAACGGCTTGTCCGATTTTGTCCAAATTTGGATACAATATTCTTCGATAGTTTTTCTCGTTCGTCCCGTAGGATTTTTTTGAAATTTTCATTTTTGACGGAATTGCGACCGTTTTAATTTAACATTCGTTTTTCGTTCGCAATTTCCGACGATTTTGAATTGCATAAACATTGCATGAAAAAGCAATGATTCAATCAAATGAGAAACCCCTACGTGTCGAACGAGAAAAACTATCGAAGAATATTGTATCCAAATTTGGGCAAAATTGTGTTGTCCGCACGTTCCCTACGAACCGTATACCCCTAATTCCCTCCGGAACGACCCTCTGGCCGAGAGAAGATCAGTGCACCGAAGCACCATGCGTCCATGGCTGCTCGTATGCAGCGAATCCCCTCGGCAAGCCCTCCGGGGTAAATCTCCTACAGCGAAGTCCCTCGACGAGGCCTTCGACGACCGATGGCTTCCTCCGAGGAAAGCAGGTCCTCGCCGGGGACGTCTCTGGGGACGCATCGGCTTGCCTCTCAGCGTAGAGTCCTCGCGAAGACACCGGACACTGCCACTGCGCCTGGAAGGGTCAAGAAAAGATCAAAACCTCGTAGATGACCATGTCGACACCCGACATTCATCCCCACGGTTTATTTCCCTGTAAATAAATCCCCTCTCTGTATTTAACCTCCCGCTGTCACTTTTACCTCCTCCCCTTAATAATTGAGTCATGACTTGCCCCCTGCCCCTTGGTATTAGGTAAACGCGTATAAATAACCCTCCCCTCCCCTCACCACTACCGCTATTAGGTTTTTTTTCTTTTCTTTTAATTATTAGGTGTATAAAAAACTTACCGGCGTGCGCGACGAGCCCGCGCACACTTACCAGGAACGCGGGCGAAATCCCTCGACGACCGCCGAAATTCATCTAAACAAGGGAAAAAAAGAAACACGCGCACCGAATGTAGCGATAAAACTTCGCGAACAAGTTACGAAATGACTGTACAGCTCGCCTATGACAGCTCGGGGTTACCCGCGTGTCATAGGCTAGCTAAACGGGTGCCCGGCGTTCCGCGGCACCGCCATTGTAAAAACTTCGCGGAGCGCATGGCGCGCTCGGCACACGGCAGCGCGCTCGGCTCCCGTCGGCCGCGCTGGGCACACGGCAGCGTACTCGGCTCCCGGCGACCGCGCTCGACCCACCTCGGCCGCACGCGACGACCGATGGTCGTGCATAGTTCGCGTAGCGCCCGAGGGTCGGCGCCCTGTTCCGCGCTTTCCCACAACCATTGATAGCTTCGGTCGGGAATATAACCTGGCCACCGGCTACGATCCAGGCTGGAAAAAAAACAGACGCGTTCGCAGTTCGTGCACGCGTCGGAGAGTGTCGCAGACCCGTTACCTCTCTGTATCCAAGCATAGCATTTTTACTCTTTTTACGCCGTACGGTGTAGAAGAGAAAAAATCGCATTCCTGTCTTCTCTTTTGACGCAGTCCCGTGTCGAAGAGAAAAAAGGCTCCAACAAAAAAAACTCCTACCTCTCCAAAAAACTTCCATCTTTTTATTTTCTTTTATATATATATTATCCTTTATTATTTTTGTAATTACTGTTTCTCAGTTTTAAATAGTCCTGTTTTTTCATTAAAAAACCTTACCATTTCTTTATTTCTTTTTTCTGTTTTATCCATTTAAAAAGAAAAGGAGAGAAAAAAAAAACCCCCTATGCCGAAAAATCCACGGAACCCGGCCCTCATTCGGAGACAACTCCAACGGAAGACCGCCGGGCTTCCTTACACTCCCATCCCTATATTCACCCAACATCGCCAGGATCCGCGCCTACCTCTAACTCCCGTCGAGGAGGATAATTACGAGGCGCATTTCCAGTGGGCACAGCGAACCCCCCTCCAGGACGAGAAACTCCCTCCTCTCTCCCAATTCCTAGCATCCCTTCGCTCTACCCCCCAGGCAGTGTCTTCCGACCCCCGAATTCGTACGCCCGTGGACGCAGAGAGGCCGGAGGAAGCCAGCACCGTCGGCGACGAGGAAAACCTTCCTCCGACGCTTGACTCTCCTCCCGTCTCCCCGTGGTCCTCGGACACTGAATTCGAGGAACTCTATGAGTCCCTGGCCCGGGAGGTAGAGAAACCCATCCCTTCCGCCTCCCGCCGCACCGCAACAACCGCTCCAGAGTACATCCCCTCCCGCATCCCGACTCGTCCTCGTCCGACGCCCACCAACCCTCGAGGTAGGCAACCCCTCCTCGAGCTTCCCCCCTCGGCGTAAAGCCCTTCCTCTCTTCCCTTCCCCTCCTACTTTCTATTTTCAGTCTCTCTCCGACTTCCGGGGCTTTGCCCACGGAAGCGGCATTTTTGTGAACGCGGTCCTTTTCAGGACCCATAAAATACCTCAAACATAACTTTTCAGGTAATCCCCGACTCATCGTTGGACACTCTCCATCCACTTCTCACAGTGGCTCGGAGGGGAGTGCGTCAATTGGACAAGCCGTTTTCGAGATACATCTGGCATCGACTTTGAAAACTATGTTTTGAGATGATCGCGTTTGAATCGCTTCCAGTCAACGAATTTATTTTTAAAAAATTCCTAAACACACCTCAATGTACATATTTTCCAATTTAAAAAAACCAGGTTTTTGAGATAAAAATTTGCTAAGTTCACATGTTTTTCTCGCCGTTTACTCAGGTACCTCCCCTTAAGTACGAAAATTCAAAATTTGTTACGGTTTGGCGCTGCCGTCTAGTACAAAACGATAGCTCACTCTGGCAACACTGCCGACCGCGCCTTCGGTAGCTACACGAATACAGGACGCTGAGCACGTTCATGGGCGGCCAAGCCGAAACGAAGGCTTCGAGGGAAAAAGCAATCTGAGCACGACTCGCGCGTGACGTCACCCGACGGCACGCGCGAAGCTTTTAGATGATTTCAATGCTTATTTAGCTCTTGATTCTCTGCTTTATTAATGTATACAAAAAAATGTATAGCACACCCTGATCGCTTATTTTTTTAGTTTATACGTTAATTTAAATATAATAATAAATCTAAATTACAACTTATTTATCTTATATAAAATTGTTTACGCTTTACTCACACCCGTCCTTATACCAAATAAATTATAATTCATAAAAGTAAACGGAAATATATTTATATTCGTATTATTACATTAATTCTCATACTTTCATCAAGCGATAAAGCGTTATCCCCAAAAACAAGCCAATCATCCATCCGGCCGCGAATCGTACGTACCAGAAAAGTGCCCATATTCTACAAGGGATGAGATGGTCCCTTTGGTAGCGTTCCTGGCTTCGGTCCGCAGGGGCCCCTAGTGCAAATTTTTCTCCAAATTTTTCATAATTGCTCATATTTTAGTCATATTTGAGATTTTCGAAGAAAAATTATTTAAAACAGATTCAAGTACTGGTCTATTTGCCAAAAACAATTTTTTTTTACTGAAAATTCATGATTTCTCATTTTTTTCCCGGAAATTTCTCTTTTTCCTATGACCTGAGTGAACGGCTGCGGAGATATTCGGAGAAAAGTTAAGGAGGAAAAGAAATGAGATTTTCGTAAAAAAAACTTATTATTATTATTTTTTTTTCCGGAAATTTCCCTTTTACTTATTACCTGAGTGACCGGCTGCGGAGATATTCGGAGAAAATTTAAAGATGAAAAAAAATGAGACTCGTTAAAAAAACTTGTTTTTATTTTTTTCCGGAACTTTTTCTTTTTCCTATTGGGTGAACGGCTGCGGCGATATTCGGAGAAAAGTTATAGATGAAAAAAATGAGATTTTCGTAAAAAAACGTATTACATTTTTTTATTATTACAAACTTATTCCATTTTTTTATTCTCAATTCTGAGAAATAATGAATTTCCGAAATTTTTGCAAACATTATTTTCCTTAAGGGGTAACAACACGTAACGGCCTGCCACGACGCGTTTTAGACAAATGATACTTGGGTAATTATTAAGCATATATTGAAGTGTATTGCAAAAAAATTTTATGGGAAAATATTACAAAATGGCAACACTACAGCAAATGCTTCCGAGGCATGTTGAACTTAAGGTGCTCTGCGGCACGCAGTATAACTTGTACCAATTTTAATCTGGACAAAATATTTTTTTTTTCAATTAAATCTAGATGAGTGTAGCTAGTGAACCACGTAGGGGATTTTAGAAATAGTGATCTTTGAGTAATTGCCGAGTATTTGACTAAAAATGTTCAATTTTTTTTAAGACAGTTATTTGTTATCAAATATTGTTTAAATTAACTTATCGAAAATTCCCTACGTGGTTCAGTAGCTACACTCATGTAGACTTAATAAAACAAAATTCTTTTTTTTTAGATTAAAATTGGCACATCTATACTGCGTGCCATGAAATGTATACCAATATACTTAAATATATGCTCAATAAATACCGCAAGTGTTATTTGTTTATAACATTTTCTTCCGCCAACAAAAAATATCAAAAAATACGCTCCCTGTAAGGCCGTTACAGTGGTGTTACCCCTTAAAGTCTTCATATAATTTCCGAGATTTTCCTGTGATCGTAATTATAATGATGAAATATTCGAAAAAATCGGAGAAATTCGGAGAAATTCGGATGTTTACGTAAAAATAATTTTCCGCAAAACTCCGAATTCTTCATATTTTTTCCAATTCATAGCAAAATTTGATTAGTTATTTTTAGTAGTTATCATTATCATTTTAATTAGTTATCTTTTAGTTTCGAAAACTGTATCGCGCACTCTGACCGCTTATTTTATTAGTTTGTACGTTAATTTAAATATAATAATAAATCTAAATTACAACTTATTTATGTTCTAAAAAATTGTTTGCGCTTTACTTACACCCGTCCCTATGCCAAATAAATTGTAATTCATAAAAGTAAGCGGAAATATATTTATATTCGTATTATTATATTCATTCTCATATAGTTTCATCAAGCGATAAAGCATTATCATAATGTATCCGGCCGCGAATCGGAAGTACCAGAAAGTGCACATATTCTACAAGCGATGAGATGGTCCCGTTGATAGCGTTCCTGGCTTCGGTCCGCAGTGGCGCGGGATCGTTCCCCGCGCTCAGTGCTTTTTTAAAAATTATTATTACTATTAATTCTTACTTGATTAGTTATTTTTATTAGTTATCATTATTATTTTAATTAGTTATCTTTTAGTGTCGAAAAATGTATTGCGCACTCTGACCGCTTATTTTATTAGTTTGTACGTTAATTTAAATATAATAATAAATCTAAATTACAACTTATTTATCTTCTAAAAAATTGTTTGCGCTTTACTGTGTAACGGGTCGACGTGTGTCCCTGTCGGTAAAGGTGGGGTGAATATGGAAGGAGAGAGTGACAGAGTGGGGAGAAGGTCGAGAGAGTAGCGTGCGAAAGGGAAATGAGAGATTCGGTAGAGATTCTTGAAGAAAGGAGGTCTTGGAAGGAACTCCCTGAAAATATTGAGAGCAATTTCGAGCGGTCATCAAGTCATCCGAAATTTGGGATTCGAAGCTCGACACCGACCGGTGGTATAAACCAGACGCAGGTAAATAATTCACCCGCATCTGGCCCCGGAGAAAACGAACGCGTCGGGGATCGGAGAAGCCTACCCGCCTCCTGTACTTCAAATTAACTCCAATCATCTGCAAGCCACGCACTCGCAAATATCGTGGAACGTCACCCAGGAGAATTCGGATCACCCATCGTCAGCTGACTTCTCTCGACCTCTCCGTAGCCTTCCCGAAAAGAAAAGCGTATGTAAACGACCTTTATATTTTAAAACTGTAAAAAGATTGTTGTCAAGCGAAAAATAAAACATCATTATATGACAAAACAAATAATACTGTAAGAAATGGCGCTCAACTAGAGGCACGACTTCGGTCGTCACGAATTCCAAAATATAATTTGTAATAAGTTTGTCTTTTCTTTTCACCCGATACTCATGGCGGTATCACGTTCGACACAAACAAGAGCGAAAACGGCGAAGAATCCTGAAATAAACATGGATAACAACAACGAGGATAGGATCGAGGATGAATCAAGACTCCAATTGGAATGGGCACGTCTGAAAGAAGAGCAAAGAAAATTGGAGGAAATGCGTGCCGAGATCGAAGCAGCACGCGAGATAATACCTCTAGCGAGTAACACAAAAGGAAAAACAATTCGACGAGGAGCGATGCGGGAGCAGGGGGATACTGAGGATCGTGTTGTAAGCGGGGTAATTAGCCATTTACAATACCTACAATTGGAGGTTAAACCACCAAAATTTAGCGACGAAAATAGTACAAACCTGCATGAATTTTTAACGGAATTAGAAAAATATTTTCAATTCAAAAACGTCAGGGAGGATCATAAAGTAATCGTCACAGAAAATCTATTAGAGGGCCGTGCAAAGATATGGGCAAGTTCGGGTACGCCGACATTTAGAAACTATCGTACATTCCGCGAGGCATTTCTGAACGAATTTTACTCTATCCCCATTGGCGTGAAATTAAAGAATCAGTGGCTGTCTCGACGCTATCGAGTAAATGACGGAAGCATGCAGGAATATTTTTATAAACAGATGAGAGCTGCGAAATATTTTGAGCCCGAGCTCACCTCGTACGAGATCATTTTTTCTATCGTACAGCAATTTCCAAACCGCGTACGCGAGACATTAGCATCAGTAGAATACGACTTGGACTCGGTAGCGCAAGCGTTGTCACGGTTGGATGGCTTATCGAGGGAACGCGAATATGATAGAAAAAATAATGGATGGGAGAGCAAGCACATAGCGGAGAACTCACACCAGAGGAGAATTTAACACGTACGAGTAGATCATAATAAGCGAGGCCCGACTGATAACAGGCACTTTGTCAGACGAAATATGTATACACCTTACTATATTCCGGGTTATAATCGAAATTTCTATCAGGGCCAGCCGACGCCGAGGCCACACAATTCGATTTATAATCTTCCGGATACGCGCTATCCCCCGCCGAATTTCGGAGCGGTCGGGAACTCGAATAACACAGAGACAGGTGTAAACAAACGCAATTTAAACTAGAATACGACACTTTAAATACAGGTCCGATAGAGTGTCGCGTGATTTACGATTTCCACCAGGACCTCGCGAAGGATGTTAATCCCCCGGAAGTGAACACGATTGATAACACCACATCAAAATGTTTGGCAATAAAGACGATTATACGTGATTTTGAAGTGTCCGCTTTGATAGACACCGGGAGCCAAGTTACGTGTATTTCGGAGAATTTTTGGAGAGATTTGTCAGCCATTTAGAACGTTTGCGAGTTACCCGTAACTAATATGTACGTTGTAACGGCAATCGGGGCAAAGGCTACGCATATAAACCGGCAAATTATGATTCACGTAAATCTGGGAGACGTCGTGTGTCAAACGACATTTATCGTTGTTTCAAAATTGTCTGAACAAGTAATCTTCGGCCATGATTGGCTTATAAAGAACGAGGCCGTGTTGGATTACAAAAGGCTTGAAACGACAATTAAAGGGATCTTGATTCCGAAACAGTTAGTCTCCTTCAACTGCGAGCCATCGGCGAGGGTAGTAACCATCCAGACGAATTGCGCGACGTACGTGTATGTCTTATGTGTTAAGTCACAGTCAGAAAATCAGCGAATTTTGCCTTGTGACAAGGGTGAACAAATAACGGAGAAAGTCTCGGAGATCAACATAGATGAACCGTATCAGTGTAATCAAAATGAAATTATGTTGGCTAGAAACGACTATAATGTCGGGAAGGGTGCGGATCCCGTAGTTACATGTACAATTGAGGAAATAAATATTCCCCACAGCGATCATGTGCAGATGCCGGAGAAATCCTCACCTTTTGAGGCTGATGAATCGGCTATGATTCGTTGTGTGGATAATCAAGTAACCGAAGCTGGTAAAAAATTTAAATGTTCAAAAAAACAAGAGGTAAACATAAACGGTACTCGTGATCCGGGTGAACCCCATAATGATAGTTCAGAGGTGTGTGAAGTAGATAACCGACTTAACGGGTCGCGCAATATTGTCACTGACGAGTGCCATCAAGGCTTTAACAATGGGCTTCAGGAGGTCGCGCGGAAGCTAAAGGGGCTCAAGTCGGATCAAGTCAATGATCTTATTCGAACCTTACGTAAATATGAAATGTTATTTGTCGAAAAACCCGAGGGTACTAACATCTATACCCACAAGCTTCGAGTGATCGAGCACAAGCGTTTCGTAAAGCGTTCGTACCCGGTACCGCTAACGATGCGAGAATCCGTCAGTAAAGAAATACAGAATATGTTAACCGCGGGAATAATAGAACGCTCGGAGAGTCAGTATTGTAATCCATTGCATGTATTTAAAAAAAAGGATGGAGGTGTTCGCCTTTGTTTAGACGCACGGTCCTTGAATAATATAATCGAATCAGATAACGAATCTCCCCCTAAGATTAATGAGCTTCTACATCGTTTTCATGGTACTAAATTTTTGTCTACGGTGGACCTCGCCCACGGGTATTGGCAAATACAACTAGCTAAGGAATCCAGGCCGTACACCGCGTTTCTGCATGAAACTTCCCTTTATCAATTTTGTCGCGTCCCATTTGGCATCAAAACAGCGGGGAGTGGTTTTATTCGAGCTTTAAACCTTGCCCTCGGGCGCGAATTCGATGATTTTCTCACATGTTACATCGATGACCTGTTAATATCATCCAAAGGCTTTGAGGAGCATCTCAGCCATTTGGAAATGATATTCAGCAGGTTGTTGAGGCATAATTTTACATTACGGGTGAAAAAATCAATTTTCTGTAGCACGTCGATTCCGTTCTTGGGTTTTATTATTTCGCCTGAAGGTGTTATACCCGACCCCGGCAAGGTAGAAAAAATAACTAATTTCGAAGCCCCAACAAATAAACGGCAGTTGCAGCAATTCCTTGGCATATGCAATTTCTATCGGTAATTTAGCATGAGGTACGCGTGTCTCATAGAACCCTTTCGAGAATTATTGCGAAAGAACGTGATCTGGAAATGGACTAAAAGTCACGACCAAGCTTTTCAAGATTTGAAGAACAGTTTTGTGAACTGTGTGGCTTTGAGCCATGTTATTCCTGGGCTAAGTTACAAGTTACAGACTGATGGTTGTGACAACGGGATAAGCGGTGTGCTGTACCAGACAGACGCGGAAAATCATTCGTACATAGTTTCGTTAGTGAGCCGATGCCTAACCAATTCAGAAAAACGCTATACGACCACCGAGAAGGAATTGCTTGCCATTGTTTATTCCGTTATGAAGTTTAGAATGTATTTGTTGGGGGCTAAATTTGAAATATTGACCGACCACCAGGGTCTTACATTTTTGCACACATCGCAGTTTCAGAGCCTGAGGTTACAGCGATGGGCGTTATTATTGCAACAATATGATTTTACGGTTGCTTATTGCAAGGGGAAAGATAACGCATTCGCGGATTTTTTTAGTCGCAATCCGGATGGCAGGTTTCTCGGGGAAAATAACGATAAATTACTAATTGCGAATATTTCATCCCAAATCTCGTTTACGAAAGGTCCCGACGAGCATGGTGTCTTAGTGGCTATTGAAATGCTTAAAGGCGACTGTAATTATAATGATGAATTGGGCAGGTTATCCGTTCTTCAGAGATCAGACGAGAACATTCAGAAGCTGTTCGAAAAAATGAAGGGAGAAATAAATGATAAGTACCATGTCGTCCATGAAAACGTTTTATTTCGAAAGGACAAAAACAGCGGAAGGTGGCAAATAGTAGTTCCAAGGGAACTTTCGCAAAAAGTAATTGATGCTGAACATCATAAAATTGGACACGCCGGCGTTTATAAAACTTTGAAACACATACAAAATTGGTATTATTGGCCAAAGATGTCATCGGAAATAAAAGGATATGTGACCCATTGCGACTTGTGCCAAAGAGTCAAACCGTTGAACGTGGCGATAGAAGGGCAATATCACCATGTCGAAGCAAACCGGCCAGGTGACTTAGTAGCCATCAATTTTTACGGGCCTTTACCCCGATCCTGCGGGGGGTTCAATATATATTAGTAGCGCTCGATGTTTTTTCTAAATACGTCTGTTTATATCCTTTGCGGAATGCTACCACGCAATCAGCGCTTAATGTCATTTTGGAAAAATATGTGCCCCGCATGGAAAAACCCACGAAAATTTTATCGGATAATGGCACGCAATTTTCCTCGGACAAGTGGCGCGTTGCGATAGAAAGAAAGGGAATTCAGGTGTGCTTCTCATCGATACGCCATCCGCAGTCCAACCCCGCTGAACGCGTTATGAGAGAGTTAGGCCGATTATTCCGCACACTATGTTCCGATCAACATACGAGGTGGGCGAAGTGCATATCGACAATCGAAAGACTTATAAATAGTACCGTGCATCAGAGTACGGGATACGCCCCATGCGAGGTGCATTTCGGTCAGAGAGTCACTGATGAGGTTCAGCAAATAATTAAGTTTCCGATGGAAGATTCGCTGAACCAAGATATTGTTGTCACGCGAGTGAATGAAAGGATGAAGCATAGGTTTGAAGAAAGATGCCAGAAACAGAAAAAAATATCAAATGTTCCTCTCCGAGAGGGCGATTTCGTATTGTAGAGAGTGCCACGGCTGTCAAATGCGCTGAATAAGGTTACCCGTAAATTTTTTCATCTCTTTGAGGGGCCCTATAGGATTCGAAAGGCGGTTGCGCCTAATGCATATCAGTTGTGCAAGGTCGACGATGACGATCGAATTGTAGGAACGTACAATCGACTGAATTTAAAGAAATATAATTATCCCGCTTGCAAAACCTCGGTTCCACCAGACGTGCCCATTCCAAGTGACGTGGAGTGATGAATGTTCGAATGAATTGTGTGATTATGGAAATGAATTTTGTAAATAACGTGTAAGATGGTATAAGTGACGAGTTTTGTAAAATGAAATTGACGTGTCCTTGCAACGATGGATAAATTGACGAAGATTGTTATTTTGTTTGTATGCATATTGGTGCCGCATGCCCACAAACAAAGGGGGATATTGTAACGGGTCGACGTGTGTCCCTGTCGGTAAAGGTGGGGTGAATATGGAAGGAGAGAGTGACAGAGTGGGGAGAAGGTCGAGAGAGTAGCGTGCGAAAGGGAAATGAGAGATTCGGTAGAGATTCTTGAAGAGAGGAGGTCGTGGAAGGAACTCCCTGAAAATATTGAGAGCAATATCGAGCTGTCATCAAGTCATCCGAAATTTGGGATTCGAAGCTCGACACCGACCGGTGGTATAAACCAGATGCAGGTAAATAATTCACCCGCATCTGGCCCCGGAGAAAACGAACGCGTCGGGGATCGGAGAAGCCTACCCGCCTCCTGTACTTCAAATTAACTCCGATCATCTGCAAGCCACGCACTCGCAAATATCGTGGAACGTCACCCAGGAGAATTCGGATCACCCATCGTCAGCTGACTTCTCTCGACCTCTCCGTAGCCTTCCCGAAAAGAAAAGCGTATGTAAACGACCTTTATATTTTAAAACTGTAAAAAGATTGTTGTCAAGCGAAAAATAAAACATGATTATATGACAAAACAAATAATACTGTCAGAACTGAATGAGAATGAATATAATAATGCGAATATAGATATATTTTCGCTTACTTTTATGAATCACAATTTATTTGGCTCAGGGACGGGTGTGAGTAAAGCGCAAACAATTTTTTAGAAGATAAATAAGTCGTAATTTAGATTTCTTATTATATTTAAATTAACGTACAATCTAATAAAATAAGCGGTCAGAGTGCGCGATAAATTTTTCGACACTAAAAGATAACTAATTAAAATAACAATGATAACTAATAAAAATAACTAATCAAATATGAATTAATAGTAATAATAATTAAACAAACAAAAAAGTACTGAGCGCGGGTAACGATCTCGCGCCCCTGGGGCATTTTTTTTTCGAAAAACTCCAATTTTTTCCGGAAAATTTTTCCGATTTCTTCCGAATTTTTCTATGAATTGAACAACTATGAAAAATTAGGAGTTTTGCGGACAATTATTTTTACGCAAGCATCCGCGTTTCCCCGAATTTCTCCGAATTGTTTCCAATTTTTCCGAATATTTCATCATTTAATTACGATCACGGAAAAATCTCGGAAATTATATGAAGACTTTAAGGGGTAACACCACTGTAGCGGCCTTACAGGAAGCGTATTTTTTGATATTTTTTTGCGGAATAAAAAGTGATAAACAAATAATAGTAGCGGTATTCATTGAGCATATATTTAAGTATATCGCTAGAAATTTTTATCCGAAAATATTACAAAATGACGACACTGCAGTAATTCTTCCGAAGCATGTCGAACCTCTGCGGCACGCAGTATAACTGTGCAAATTTTAATCTAAAAAAAAGAATTTTGTTTCATTAAGTCTAAATGAACATTTTTAGTCGAATACTCGGCAATTGCTCAAAAATCAATATTTCTATAATCCCCTACGTGGTTCACTAGCTACACTCATCTAGATTTAATTTTTAAAAAATATTTTTTCCAGATTAAAATTGGCTCTACGTGCCGCAGAGCACCTTACGTTCAACATGCCTCAGAAGAATTTGCTGCAGTGTCACCATTTTGTAATATTTTCCCATTACATTTTTTTTGCAATATACTTCAATATATGCTTAATAAGTACCCCAAGTATTATTTGTCTAAAACGCTTCGTGGCAGGCCGTTACAGTTGTGTTACCCCTTAAGGAAAGCAATGTTTGCAAAAATTTCGAACATTCATTATTTCTCAGAATTATGAGGGATAAAAAAATGTAATAAGTTTCTTTTACGGAAATATTTTACACTTAACTGATTTTCGTCTATAATGAAGTAAAAATACATTCCAGTATACTGGTAAAATTTCAAGCCAAGTTACCGAACCTTTAACGAAAAATTACGGCCCTAAAAATCGTCTCATTTATACGGCGCTTTATGGACATGTCACGCTGGCCACATTTCTATCTAATAATTTATACACTAAATAACTCTAGATGCCTGATATAAACTGCTCACAGGTGTCAAACAGTCTAAAGATTCCGGAACGACAATAAAAACAGAAGGTCACCGAACGTTCAAAGAAAATATTAATGTTAAAGTTTGGAAAAATGTGACTAGCAGAAGGATTTTCCTAGCCGTGACGTTTCAAATAAATGTAAAAATGTCTCAATCTACTAAATTTGCGCGAAATTTGTTATTCTAGTTTATCGTTGTGTATAATAATCCATTATAACTTTTTTTTTTATTAAGCGCAATTGTAATTTACCGACAATTCAGAAGGCCCTGCTTATGCCCCAACAAAAAACGGCCCTCTGCGAAAGGAATACCTTAACTTTTCTCCGAATATCTCCGCAGCCGTTCACTCAGGTGATAGGTAAAAGGGAAATTTCCGGAAAATAATAATAATAATAATAATAATAATAATAAGTTTTTTTAACGAAAATCTCCGCAGCCGTTCACTCAGGTCATAGGAAAAAGAGAAATTTCCGAGAAAAAAATGAGAAATCATGAATTTTCAGTAAAAAAAAATTGTTTTTGGGAAATAGACCAGTACTTGAATCTGTTTTAAATAATTTTTCTTCGAAAATCTCAAATATGACTAAAATATGAGCAATTATGAAAAATTTGGAGAAAAATTTGCACTAGGGGCCCCTGCGGACCGAAGCCAGGAACGCTACCAACGGGACCCTCTCATCGCTTGTAGAATATGTGCACTTTCTGGTACTTACGATTCGCGGCCTGATGGATGATTGGCTTGCTTTTCGGGATAATGCTTTATCGCTTGATGAAAGTATGAGAATTAATATAATAATACGAATATAAATATATTTCCGCTTACTATTATGAATTATAATTTATTTGGCATAAGGACGGGTGTGAGTAAAGCGTAACCATTTTTATATAAGATAAATAAGTTGCAACTTAGATTTATCATTATATTTAAATTAACGTATAAGCTAAAAAAATAAGCGATCAGAGTGCGCTATACATTTTTTTGTATACATTAATAACGCAGAGAATCAAGAGCTAAATAAGCATTGAAATCATCTGAAAGCTTCGCGCGTGTCGTCTGGTGACGTCACGCGCGAGTCGTGCTCAGGTTGCTTTTTCCCTCGAAGCCTTCGTTTCGGCTTGGCCGCAGATGAACGTGGTCAGCGTCCATGGATTGGTGTAGCTGCTGAAGGCGCGGTCGTGCTCGGCCGTGCTCGGCTCTTTCGGAAGATGTCCGAGCGTCGCTCGCTCACGGACACGCGCTACTATGATTGTGTGATGCGCGCGTAAGAGACTAGAGAGAGAAACTCTGGAGAGAAACTTTAACAGTTGAATTTTTCGCTGATCCGAGACTGTCACATACGGCATGAGCCATTCTATTTTATGCAATACGAGTTTGTAGTCTTCGAGCGCTGTTTGTACAATGGCATTGTCATCGGTCTTTGATCTCGTGAGAATCAACTCGTGCTTGGCATTTACGACAATTTTCCGATAATCTTCGGCAAATCCGAGAAGCATGCTGAGCGGTATACACACATCAAAGTTTCCCGATACATCTACAATCTGCTTGGTCTCTTCGACATCGAGCCATCCAGTGTTCTCGAGCATAGAACTTTTGGCCGGTGAGAAAGATGAATATCCCTTAATTACACTCGTAATGCCGACATTCTTATTACGATCGATTTCTATGGCATTCAACTCATATCGCACTTCCTCAAACAAATGACAAATGGCATTGTTGACGAAACTTGTAGCAGTGGTTGGCGCCCCGTCACGCTTGGATAAGTTCCCAGATATTTGTAGGGAACTCTTGCTTGGCAGGATAGAGAGGTCTTGATGTTGGATGGCAATGCGGACTTCATCGCTGTTATTGAAGATTAAAGGTGCATATGGCTGATGAGCGTGAATCTCACAATGGATGATGGATTCATCAAAGACCACGGGCGCCTGAATGTTTACAATTTCGTCTTCCATTTCACGCAACAGATGCACAGAGCACAGACTAAATAATTTTTGACACGCTTTCGAGACGCACCTTGAGACCCAAATTCTTCAAGAGTAGCACGTTTGAGGTGCACGTTTTGAGCAGCACTTTGGGCGCTGGCCGACGACTGATTGTTTTCATCCATGGTCGTTTATTGTAATTGGAAGATCTGTTGAAAACTATGCCCATCACGACTTTATATGCAGGCGTAGGGTGATTACTTCACCGCGGAAATTTACCAAATCACCGTCTTGATCCACTATGTGAAGCTGTATCGTGTCAATCGTTCGGCTCGTGATTGGCAGATAAATTACGTGGAAGGGAACTTCAATGATCGTATTGACCGGCGGCACAAATGGAAAAAATTCGTGCATTATGTGTACTTTTTGTTCGTTAATATAGGCACCAGCGGTAATGTTGCACTCAACGCGTAGGGCGTTCACTTTAAAAATGGCCACAGGAAGGTCCGATTCGTGTCTTTCATTGGCTTCCAATTTGCGTGCGGTGAAGCCTAGTAGATGCCCAATAGAATCTTTTGGCTCAAAATTTACATCACGATCACACTCGATCTCACTGCGTAGCGTATTATTATTGGGTTAATGCTGATTTTGATGTTTTTACGCGAGAGCTCTGCTTGTACAAACGTCTCAATATCCTCTATTTCATAACTGCCCGTAGGTATCGTCAACACCTCATCTCCCACGTAAAGTTTATCGTGGTGAACGTCGATATTGGGAATAGACTTGAACGTTAACAAGTCCACGAGGCCGAGAGTATAATTTTTGTGTGGCGAGAGTTCGATGGGGGGAAAGTATTGCGCCTCGAATATGGAGGATGAGCCAGATATGGTCAATGATAAACTTTCATCCATGATGCTGGTAAATTGACAACTGAATTCTCCACGTCATTTCCCCCCTATATATAGTGTATATTTGTCTTTGTGCTGCAGCTGCCGACAAAGAAACTTGAGACACCAATGTCCGCATTCAATCGTATCATATTCCTGATATCTAGTATAATTATAATTAACGCTACCGAAACGGAAATATCTCATGAGCTTGGATGGTGGTGGAAGATTGCCGACACTATCAAAGTACATGACTTTCGATCCGGTTTTTTTGTGAGCGACCCAATGCGTTCCCGGACCGACATTTTCATCCAAATTTATAATTGCTGCTTTACATTTGAGAGGTCCGCTCGCTGGCAATGTATAACGCATGTAAACTCCACGAAAATGTGGAATCTTTAGGATTTTTGCATATTTGAGTAGGTCGCGGTCGGTGACGGGTCGGTGTGATAGCGTTACTTCTAGTTTTTTGGCTTGATATGGAGACCCAATCCCTGCTTATATGGCTTCACATGTAGACCCCGACCTAATGCAATTGCTTTAATTGTCCGATTATGGCGCTTACTTTCATCCAATTCACGTTTAGCTGCTTGAGCAGCATTCACAGCTTTAACTATACTAGCCGCACCACCTGACAAAGCACCCGCAGCGCTAAGACCCGCAAAAATGGGCACGAGGAAGGGCAATAAACCACCAATTTTATGGGGTCCAGGTAGAACCCGAGATGTGCGCAATTTACCACCTTGCAACTTTACCGCTGCACGAGCAACCTTTAGAGCTGATTTAATAATCTTATGCGGATCATTACTTTGAATCATTGTCTTCTTTGCAGCGCCAATTATCTTTTTCAAACAAACGCCACCCTTACAGGCCTTCATTCCCATACCATATTTTCTCTTTGCCTGCATAATATTTGCCACACCCCAAGTACTGGCTTTTTCACCGATACTAGTGTCTCTCGCGGTTACACGTTGCCTAGCCTGTTCAGCCAACACTTTATCCGCCAAATGTCTCGCCTCAAGATTATCCGGATTTTTCGAATATGCAATATCGTGTTGTTTGCAAGCCGTATCCAATGGATTAATGCCCGGATCACCACGAGCAAAGCGCTTGGCCAACTTTGTCCCTGGTCCACAATACTGATACCCAGGCAGATGTAGTTCAACATGTAGCAGGGAGTTTGTTGATTAGGCGGTTGACCAAACCTTTACCACTGTTCCCATGCACAATCATGTCTAAAGACAATACGCGACTGACGGATAATCCCTATAAGAAGCCTATTTATATGATTTCGCCGTTAGTCGTGTGTGAGATGACGTCCAGGAAGCAAACTATCGGAGGCGGACTTCCCGTGATAAATTTCGACGAGTTTGTCGAAGACAATTGGAGGGAAAAAGGATCAAAAACGCCATGGGAATTTATTGCTGGATAGCATACGCACGCTGTTTTGCGGTCCATAAAATTGTGGGAAAAACAACGCTTTGCTCACTCCATCATCTATCCGAATGGTTTGAGATTTGAGAACATTTACTTGTATTCCAAATCGCTCAAGCAGCCAAAGTATAAGTTGCTCGAACAATTACTCGAACCTGTGAGTGGAGTTGAATATCATCCATTCGAGGCGCATGACCAAGTGATAGCACCAAGTGATGCACGATCCAACTCTATATTCATGTTTGATGATATAGCATGCGAAAAGCAGGATAATGTTCGGGCCTTCTTTTCCATGGGACGACACGAGATTGTTGACAGTTTTTATCTTTGTCAGACGTACACTTGTATCCCCAAATATCTCGTGAGGGATAATGCAAACTTCGAGGTGCTTTCCAAGCAGGATGATATGAATCTCACACACGTAACAATGACCATGTTAATACGGATATGACTTATATGTGCTTTAAAAACATGTGCATGAAATGCTGGAATTTTGACAAGTATGCATTTATCACGATTGACAAGGATAGCGGTATTAATGATGGTCGATATAGACAAGGTTTTGATTATTTTCTCACCATTGATCAGGGGGCTGACACTGGTAGATAAATGCTATTCGCAAAATGTCCTTTCCGCACTGTGGCGCTAGTAGTCGTGTGACAGGCACCATATATATGTACGTTGCACCGGTGTTTCGAATATTTCACATGAATAAAAGTTTAGTGTAGATAACTTTACGGAAACCATTATTCGCGTGTATGATGGATCCTGTTATCGCTGTAACAGTACGTGCTGTTATCGCAATAACGATAACAGCACGAAACGAAAGTATCGAATCGTTCAACTGATCGGAATATTTAGAGCCGACGCCTGTCACGTAACAGCCAACGCTAGGTAGTGGCGCTTTTAAGAACTAAAAAGCCCGGACAAAACGCATTTTCGTTTATCGTATAGGAATAGTAGGCCAGTGTCAGGGGGCTGCCATTGATAAATGACTCATCGCTGGTAGTTGACGAGACAGTATTGCGCATGGTAGCGACAACATGAAGAGCGAACAATTGTTGCGTGAAAAGGATGTATTAGGTGAAATTGCCAAGGCGAGCGATGCAATCAAACGAAAGCATCGAATGATGAAAATTGGGAAAGATAGCGATCAGCAGCGGATGCAAGATGTCTTTAAGCCGATAGTGGGGCCATTGGAGAAATTGGTGTCGTATAAAAACGGTGAGGTGGTGGCGGTGAAGGAGGAAATTAAGGATGAAAAAGTGGGTGATAATGTTGAAGAAGAAAATAAAGATGTGTTAAACAGTGTGAAACATAAAAATGAGGCACATGATTCCTTGAAGAGTGAAACACAAGATTCTTTCAAACTGATATATGAGGATGATGATGACTCCCAAAATGTCGATGAGCTGATCAGTGAATATCTCCTGTTATTACAAACAAATAGAAAGGCAACCTTGGATGTATTATACGGTGTACGAAATCTCGCAAACAACAAATTAATGATTGGCAATTCTCCGATAATTTTCGATGCTCAACGTATTCATGTGGGAGATGCGAGTTATGTGAAAACTGTTGAATTAACCGAGCTGTTGTTTAAAAGTGCCCAATGTCAAAACTCTCACACCGGACGATTTGAAAAACTATGAAAAGATTGTAATCTCGACGAATGCGCACAAAAAATGTTATATGCCTAGTGAGGCTATACGACGTAACATGAGCCACAAATTTAACACATATATCGCAAATATAGTCGATCATCATGTGGGACAGGGTACGCCAAAGTATAAGCTAGCTAGAAAAAACACCCACTTGGACTATATTTATTGGGACAATCCAAACGAGCTAGTGGATCGTCTTCGCTTGCTTCTGGCATCACAGGCAGCCGGAAATTCATCACATGCGAATGAAATTATATCGACTATCGAGGAATTGCGTGAAGCTGAAATCATTTATTAACTCGACATCGGAGAATTTACGAATTCTCATCATGAGTGTCGATGTGTTTGAACGTCATTCAAGTAGGAGTGTACTCCACAGTAAGCAAGGTCCACCAGGTCGACCTGGGATTGGCTTTAGAATTACCGCAGATGGTCATTATGACTTGGGGCAGAAACGATTGTGTAATATTGCAAATCTGGAAGGAGAAGATGACGCTATCACTCTAAGTGCGTTACAAAAGAAATCTCGAACTGTCATGAAGAACATACGCAAAGAAATGAATGAGAGTAGTCAGTTGTTGGTTAATGGTCTTGAAGCTACGATACGAGACATTGCGAGGACTCTCGAGGCCGATGTCAAAACTCTACAAGATTTGGTGATTCGTAATTCAAACGTCATTGCTGAATTGGATGCACGACTGAGTGGACTGGAAAATGAGCGAAAAAAGGGGCGCTCTCATGCTAGAGCTACATAAGCCTGCTCGACGAAACTATCCGCGTCGACATGTGGACATCCGTGGCTTGGACGAAACCTGGCAAGCCGATCTCGTCGATATGTCATCATGAGCGCGTCACAACTCCAAACACAAATTTCTCCTCACCGTCATCGATACCTTCTCAAAATTCGCCTGGGCCGTGCCAATGCTGAGTAAGAGTGGTAAAGATGCAGCAGCTGCAATGAAGTCGATACTCGTTAAGGGACGCATACCGCAGAACGTAAACGTCGATCATGGAAAAGAATTCTACAATTGTGACTTTAAGGCCATCATGAAAAAGTACAATATTCACATGTATTCAACATATAGCAACTTGAAGGCATCCATTTGCGAGCGTTTTAATCGTAGATTGAAGAACAAGATGTGGATGCAATTTAGTCTTCGTGGTAATTATAAGTGGACCGATATTCTTGATAATCTAGTAGCCGAGTACAACGATTCTGTACACCGCACCATTAAGATGAACCAGAGAAATGTCAACGCGGAACATGAGAAGCAGCTGCAGCAGATTTTCAATAAGCCACAAATGAAAAGATCACCGAAATTGGCCGATGGTGATAAAGTGAGAATCAGCAAATTTAAGACTGTATTCGAAAAGCGTTACACCCCAAACTGGACAACGGAAATATCTACAATCTATCGCGTGAAAAAAACTCATCCCATGACATACCACTTGAAGGACCATTAAGATGAACCGATAGCCGGTGGTTTCTACGAACAAGAGCTCAGTGTCAAGCACCCCGATATCTATCTCATTGAAGCGGTATTGAAGAAGCGCGGTAATCGAATGTTTGTAAAGTGGTTAGGTTTCGACAATAGCCATAATAGTTGGATAAGTAAATCCGATTTGTAGTCGATAATAAAGAAAAATGGAAAAATATGTATGTTTTATGACTCTTGACCTGCTCATCGTCCCCGCATCCCTCCAAGGCCTTCGACCGACTTCACAGCAGGCTTGCTTTTTCCCCCTTCTCGCCGTCGCCCTTTTTCGTGGAACGTGAGTATGAGGAGATGAATAGAGTGAATAAACACATGGGATTATAAAAAGTCCGTTTCCTTATTTACGGAAAATAATAAATCCATTCTTGCACAATTAAATATATACAACAACAAACATAATTTTAACATCGAGTGAACAAAATATATACATAATGTTCACGAGTTTTATACATCAATATTCACAAAAATGTACACGATTTTACATCAAGGATGTGGAAAAAAATTTACAAAACTTTTTACGACGGTATTCTATAATGCCCCCATGAGGTCCCAGGTATGATATACCGCTTATCGTCATGAGGACTCAGAGCAATTTTCGTCTCGCGAATGGTGAAGACTTTGTGTAATTTTGATCAAATGCATGTTTGATTACGCTCCATTCCAACTTCTTCCTTCAAGCATCGAGCATAATCGTCAAATGTAATTGACCTAGCCACAACGCTACTTTTGACACCCTTAACTTTTTTCGTGCCCTTCTTACCCTCGACACGTGTCGCATACATTTTCGATCGAAGTCCAATAAATTCGGTCATAATTGCTCCATTACATTCGTCCTTCATGAGACCGGGTACCTTCTTGTTGACGAGCGTTATACCACACCTATTGTCGCTGAATAATCGCTTGTATCGAATTTTGAAATGTCGCGCTTCATTTCGGCATATATATCATCGCTCTCAATGACATATATGAGACTATCCGTATCGGTATACATGACTTTACATTTATCTCGATACCGAGGTACCATATACTCGTGATGAAATGCATACAAGCACGTTTTGGATATGTCGAGTATGCACATACCCACATATATCGGCTTGTTGAATTTCACCTCGAGATTGCGCAATTCCACGGCAACGAGGTTTTCCGAAAAAATACTTCAGCTGTGGAAGTTTGGCTTTGCAATCATTGCCTCTGCGCCATATCTGCCCTCCCATTTTGTCGAAAGCTTTACATCTACATGATTGCGCACATTCTCCATCGTTTTACCAAAGACCGCATTATTCATTAATTTGAATAAATTCTTTTCGAAATCGTTTTTGGCAAGCATTCGAAACTGAGTATTTAACTCGATATACGAACGCAGCAATGGAGATTGTGTAAACTGTAGGACTCTGTGGATTTTCGTGAGGCAAAGTCCATGACGTAAGCACTGTTGCAAATTCCGGTAGTGTATGATGTAGCGCTTTTTATCGCAGACGGTTGCCAACAGCTTTTCCCCCTGCTTACCCGGCGGTTTTTCATGTATTGGACAAAACTTCAAGGATTTCAAGGGTGTAGCCTATAGGTGAGTCTAGCGCGATGCATGATGGATAAAAATTGGACACGTCGTTGACCCATCGAAAATCTCCATATGGCAAGGGTTGACACATTGCCCATCCATACAAATTGTTGACATCAAAATACATCAAGTATGATGATGCTTTTGATGGATCAAACGACACCATGTACTTGTTATTCAAACTTGGCATTCGAGTGTTTTAACATTGCATCCCAGATATATCCGAGCGGGAATACGTGGGATCTAGGCCATAGCTCTCAACGCATGTATTTCGAAAGTTTTCGAAAATATCGGCTAATAATAAGACATCTGTGTTCAGGTACAAATCGCTATAGTCGCCCAGCGTTCGAATGGAGAACCGCTCCCAAACTTTCTCAGCATGTGCGTACTCGCTCTCACATACTGTAGCATCTGTCAGGGAACTGTAAAATGCGTCACGTGGTGGTAGGCAAGTGTCGTCTAGCTTGGTCACGTCATCAATATATTCATAAGCGAAGACCCCTTTTCGCGTCAGCAAACTGAAATCGTCTGTCGAGAGAGTTGGGAATTGTGTGCGTAAAATTTTGAGTTTGTCTTGGGTCAAGAATGATGCTAATTTTTCGAGACTCGTGTTGAGGAATTTGTATAAGTCGATAAAGCGCAATTGGATCTTGTGTTTTGAATCGTTTTCAATTTCAACATGCTTCGTAAAGGAGATGTATTTCTCCTTTGTGATTGGAAGCACATCGGTTCTTCCTTCGAACGCTGTGGCTACTCCCTTGATTATAAAATGCGCATCATAACCGGATAAATTGTGGAAAACTACTGGAATGAAAAATAACTGTTTGTAATTTAGGTTGCAGTTGAAATGGGCAGGGCCTCTATAGCGCCCAGTCAGATGGCAATGATCTCGAACGCGATATCGAACGCGATCTTCTTGCGCAAATGGGTTCTCACATATGTGACATTGAATCGCTGCTCGAAAACTAGCCCACTCACTCGGTGTTAAATATACGATTGGTACATTATCACAGAAAATTTCTTTTATCCGCAGTGCTAGGTTTTTAAGTTCTTCGACAAACCATGATACATAATCAGCACTGCGACGCAAGTGATATGAAGATAATGAATCGTCATATGAGAAACACACGTAATATCCGATACTAATCACTTCATGGTGTTGATACATATCTTTCGCTAGGTTTTCTCCATCGGTCTTTGCCAGCACACACTCCAAATCAGCATACACGATGAAGGGATGTCGCTCTTTCCTGCTAAAGTTGCTGAACTGGAGCCACTTATTGGTGTCGTTGGGTAGTTGGATCGCACAGTAATTTATTGCTCCACAATCGACCTCGTGCGATTGCAATTTTTCCTCTGATGCGAAGTAGTGCAAACACCTGCAAAAAAAGATTGTTTTGTTTAATTCATCTAGCATATATAATTACCTATATATTATGGTAACTACATACCGATCACACATATATTTTTTATGCTCATTTTTGGTCAGTTGTGCCCTCACGAGTCTCGTCAGGTTCTTGATCCATACGAAGTGCCCTACATTGCTGTCTTCGGTATCTTGCATGTACAGCGAATTGATGTGCTTTTCCTTCTTCCGTTGAGAGATTCGTATTGGAACAATGTCCTTTTTGATGGTGGTATACACATTGATCGATGCATTGTTTTGAAGTTCAAATTTCTTTATTTGATGTATCGTCACCGAGAATTCAATATCCTTCAGATTCAGTACTGTCGAATAATGAGGGTAAGAACATGGACGGGCATTGTGCTGTTCAGCTGGGTATAGAACAGCGACAACTGCCCATGCGAAACATGCGTTATCTTTGGATTTGACGTTACCACTTTATCTTGAGATAACCACATTTATCGCGAGGTTAAGTATTTTCTGCAGAGCCCAGCCACTATCGCGTTCTTGAGAATCATCGAGTAAGGTTAAAGTGGGCTCAATAACACGCTGTTCATACCACTCACTCAAATCGCTTGTGGTAAATAGTTCGCAGTTTCGCGTGTTGACACTTTTATTCGCATGTTTGTCACCACTCGCGAATTCACCATTAAACACTGTATTGATTTTAATGCTTTTGTGCTTGCTGATAATATTTTGCACATGATGGAGCACTAGGACGCGAGCATCAGTTAGAAAGTGTCTCGGCTCGATGTAGCTGCGATTGATGATGGAGCCGGTCAGTATCCGACTCTCACCCGTGTGTAAGAATCGACTCCGCACACAATTCCTCCAAAGTTGATGTCCAATTAATAATCGCGGGCGCTTAATCCGGCTTTGCGTTTCGAGCCCTTCGATGAATTCGACGCATCGTTCCTCCCACGCAGAAAAATCTTCGAACGAGCGTAAAAGCACGGCTTGGTCATGCAAGATTTGCTCCATGTTGATGAGTACGAAAAAACTTCCACGATGTTAACAGACTGACTGCTTCATGCAAAGTGCGGCGAGATTTGAACGGAGCGGATCATTAAAAACGCCTTCGGGAAAAAAGTTCGGCCCTCTCTCGGGAAAATAGAGTTTTCCGATAACGCGTAGATTGCTCAAGGAACATGAGACAAGAAACAGGAAGTCGGGATGCATCGGGTCAAAAGATTTTATGGGTCCTGCAGCTCAAGTGGTCGATCCGCGGTCATCGCCTTTGATCCCTAAAGTTTATAGTTTATCCAAGAAATCCTGACTTGTCGAGACCTGTCTAAGGTGTTGGTGAGACTCGTGACAGGAGTGGACACGCATACAAACATTTAAGCACAGCAGATCCATATGGCTCCCCTACAAAAAAAAATATTTTTTCGGATGCGCACATATTGATGTTATATTTCGGAATGCAACCGAAATGTATTGAGACGTTTTTTTCAAGAGTGCAGCTGTGCTCAAGGGGTCCATCCGCAGTCAAAGCCATTGACCCTCGTCGTAATCCTCCCACTCAATTTTTCAAACTTCTCCCCCACTTTTCCAATCATGAAAAACAAGTTCAAACACGTTCGAAGAACACCTGCTTGGTTGGATGCACTGCGTACATACTCGCACATGTGAACATCTTGACGTTATATTTCGAAATGGAGACCTCGATGAGACTTTTCAAGAGTGCAGCTGAGCTGAAGTGGTCCATCCGCGGTCACCGCCTTTGATCCCTCAAGTTGATAGTTTTTTCCAAGGAACCTGTCACGACCTGTCTAAAGTGTTGGCGAGACGTGTGACAGGAGTGGATACGCATGCAAACGTTTTAAGGATTTTGGAAACGAAACCAAGGCACCGCATCTACATGCCATAAATTAGGGGGCTTTGAAGAGCCGCCCTTCATGTGGCGCTTAGCGTTTTCATATTACCGAAAGTTGATCGTGAGATCCTCACCGGACTGAAGCCGAATCCTCACGATCAACTTGTCATCCACACGGCCGCACACATGTCTGACTCATCATATTACCGAAAATGTTCTACCCATATATTGTCTTCACACACACACACACACACACACACACACACACACGCACGCACGCACGCACGCACGCACGCACGCACGCACGCACGCACGCACGCTCACACACACACACACACACACACACACACACACACACAGATTAAATCAGCGACACGAACCCCTAAACCACTCATAACATCTAGAGTGAAACGGGGGATGTAAGGTCGTCTGACAACACTGCAGGAAGAGCTACGGCTAAGGCCTCTCCCGCGATGTAATACCTAGCGGTCGTCCCGCGGGAGAATTTGTAAGGCCACAGAGGAATGGGGGTTTTTAGTCGGTGCAAGCCCGACACACGGCAATTATTTGCTACGGTGCGGAGGCATTTTCCCGCTAAACCTCTTTAAAAAAAAAAACACACACACACACACACGCGCGCGCGCACGCACCCACACACACATACACACACACACACAATAGATATATAAAATTTGAATATTATTGATAAACTATTGTTTCATTGTGCTTTGATTAATATGATTACCCCCCCCCCCCCCAACACTCGTCAACGGCGGCTTCCTTCTCCCAGTAGTCACTCTTCGGACCACATGGCTACCCCCTCCACCCTAGCCCTGCTACTTGTGTCTCTCCATCTCCAGATCTAGGGTTTTAGCCCTGTTTCTTCCCCAGTGTTGCCAGATCGTCCATATGTCCCAACCCTAGATACATTTCGCATCTCCCTAAAAAAACCCTAAACAGCGCATAAACTATATATATATATATATATGTGTGTGTGTGTGTGTGTGTGTGTGTGTGTGTGTGTGTGTGCGCGCGCGCGCGCGCGCGCGTGTGTGTGTGTGTGTGTGTGTGTGTGTGTGTGTGTGTATACACTATGGCAATGCCATCTAGTGGTAAGCAAATGAATTGTGTTATGTGGACAAAAACCGATAGGGAGCGATACACCGAACGCACTTATTTTTTCCGATAGCATTTTTTTATCATTACATGATCCATGTTTTCCTCGTTGTTTTCAACATAACATTATCATAACAGTGTGTGCCAAAAAATAGAAAATGCCAAAAGATCAAAATAAGAAAACATACGTGCAAAAATACGTAGTTAGTTGGGAGCGTGAACCGTTATTTAAAGGTCAGTGGTACCACAATAGTATGAACTACGTTCAAACCTTCAAACTTTTCGCAGATTCTGTTACACAGAGAGAAAACTATATTAAATAGTTGTTGTCGTACCATAATTTGCGTATCATATAGGCAATTTTTTATTTGGAATTGAGTCACAACTCACTGTGGGCTAAAGGACCCCAGAGTTGTAGATTCAGGATACGAATACAATGTAATACTTCGATACACGAATTCATTGTCATTTTTTATATGATTTTTGCTCCGTATGCAGCAACTTGTGCGTACAAAGCCTTGTTACGAGGTTTATACCGAAAATTGCGTCATAGTACTGTACTGTACTGTACATACTACGAGTATGTACTGTACATTGTAAGCATGCTAAGGTGCTTTTTTCAACAATATAGATTGGCTAAAACCATCGCCGGACGGGGATTCAACAAAAGCTTTTTGCACGTCGTGCAAAACGATCCTCATCGCACACAAGAAGAGTTTGACTACCCATGCTGCGACGACCAAGCACGAACAGTATGTGAAAAATGAGCGAATTCTTCGCACTTTACCGAAAATGGACAAATTTGCGAAAATCACGCTTACCCAAAAGCGAAAGGCAGCCGAGTTAAAACTGGCTACTTATGTTCCCGAGCACGGCTCGATGAACTCTGTCGACCATCTCTCTCTGGTGATTAAGGGCCTTGATAAAGATTCCGAAGTTCTACAGGATATTCAATTACACCGGACGAAGTGCGCAGCGATTATAAAAAATGTATTATCGCCGTGCATCCTGGAAGATCTTCTCGAAGACGTCGGAAATTCATATTTCTCTCTAATTATCGATGAATCAACGAT